>DWGR01002734.1:0-13190 GCA_018247715.1 Heliconius burneyi | reverse complement strand
ATGACGTCGTTTAAAAGCGCAATTGAGTGGTAAATTGTTTGGAGAATCTGGAAATAATAAATAATTGGTTTACTTTTATGACCAAATAAATGTGAATATGTATCTACAATAGCTAACGGTGCTTGGATGGACGTTCATGGCTTATGTGGACTTCAGTTAAGAACTTAAATTGGACTTTAGTTTAGTAAATTAAAAATAATTTTAAAAATTCTGTGATTGTCAAAATATTCTGTGCTTTTTACATATGAGCTAGTTGACAATATTGTGTGTACTGGCATGCGGTAATATAAACACTGTGGACTCTACAATTCGGGTTATCGTCGAATGATCAACTATTGATAAAAATCGACCCTTTTGTTTTATAAATTGTTTTGTGTGTAACCATTCATGCAATTTATGTATTTCTATTCATAAAATGAATGTAATAAAACGGACGATTAAAATAATTAAATGGAGGATAAGGAACTCCGATCAGCGCAAGGAAGCAGAAGGCGCTGCAAACTTTTCGGTCGAAATATAGCCTTAAAAGTCTTAAGCCTCTGCATGCATTGCCCTTTTATGCCTTACTTTCATTAACAACTACTTCGACTGTTCAAGATCCTTTCCCTTATTATATACTTTTTTTAAACTCTCTATGTATCCCGCATGTAGCAGAGCCTAGTGTTAAGACACTACGCTCCGCACTTTTAATTTTGGAGGCATTGCGTTTTGAATGGCGGAACTCAACGCTGTGCTTTGGCTCGTTCGTATCTATCATATGAATAATATAAATCTTATAAAAATAATACTGCCATTGTTATATTACATAATAGCTAGCCTGTAATAGAATCTGCTGTATAATTATAATTAATTGCGGTTATTGTCCTTGACTTGATTACGAATGAATAGCCATGTTTTATAGTTTACGTAGACGAGTATGTCTTATTAATATTATTTCCTCGTTTATATATTTGTCTTTTTTGAAACCAATGCAGAACTTAACAACGCATTTAGTCAAACCAAATCATATGTCTTTAAAATTAGTCCACGTCGAATGTTCAAATGTAGCGTTTAAAAACATTTTAGTTCTTACATTTGTATTGTTTTACCACAAACTAATTTTCACACAATTATCTTGTAAGGTAACAAAATTAATTTATATTATCATGGAGAAAAAATATAAATATGTATTTTTTATAACTCAGTAAAAACCAATCGAGGCCAGTCGTTACGCAGTGGCACAACCTGTGACTGTAACACTCGAGGAAATGAAATATTTATCTAAATTTATATTTTCATTTCTTCGCTCTCGTGTTGAAGGCCAAACGCGGCGTTGAGTTCCGCCAATCAGCACTTAATACCTCTATCATTCGGCGGAAAGTGGGAAACGGGGTGCCTTAACACTAGGATTATTGTCTACCCTGCTATGCGTGGGATACAGCGTGAAGCTGAGTTATTTTTAGTTAAAACTTTAGATATGTCGTTGTATTTAGCTTTTCAGCTTAATGCCAGTTAAACACTAATTGAGTATTGTATGTACGATTTATATAATATGTAGGTATAATGACTTTTGTTGTTCGTAGTAAAAATGTAGTTGTAGCTGTCGTTGAGCAGCTTTGTAGTGCGCGTACGCGCCGGTTGTGGGTTCAATCATTTCTTGCCGTAACGAATTAATTTTGTACTACGATAAGAAGACAAAGCGCTACATTTATTATACCTCAACATTCAACACACAATGTCTACCATCGTGAAATGAAAAAAAATCTTACGTCTAAAACTGTTGCCGTATCATTATTAATATTTTTTAGATTCGAGTTTGAAATATGTTATTATTGCCTATATGCTGTTCTTGTAAAAGGAGCACAGACGCTTCCATCTGTATAATAATAATTATAAAGGCCTTTGTCTATATTGCTACGTGGATGCGTCAGCGCTCCTTTGATGCGAACAGCATATAAGGTAAAATAATATTTCAAACCCATACCAAGTACCTCCTCCAAAATGAACCAAGGTACCTCAACAGTTTAGATGTAAGATATTTTCATTTCACGATGTTTATCCATACCTGTATTTCGTGTGACGCAATTACGCATAGATACCAGTAACGTGAACACTTACTACTACAAAAATACTACTAAAGGTAAAACAAATTTGAATGTGATCGCTAATATTTTTTTTTTTGAGATGTATCTGCAATCAGTTCTTTAGTTTTAGCAAATGTGTTTTATGATGTTGGATTAGTTTCATATAAAGTGGTGCTGACAAAAACACTGTATGGATACTGGTATATGGGATCTATCGTGAAGCTATATATAAAACGAATCACTCACTAGTAAATATTAGTTTGATGTTTTTTTGCTGTTTTTAAGAATAATGTTCATTTCCTCGCTCTAGCAACAAGGCATTTAGTTCGTTGAGTCTGCGTTTCGGCGTTGAGTTCTGCTATTTAAAACGCAATGCACTAATAAATCGATGATGGAATCTAGTGTTATATACTATACTTTAATACATATGCGGTAAAAAAATAATAATAATTACGGAAGACCGTTATGTAACAGCGGCTCTTGTCTAATTAACGTTGAATTAATAATTAACCTCTCTGAGTGCCGCCGTATTTTATAGAATAATTTAATATACATTAAACCATTACGGTTTTCACATAAATATTGTATACCGGTTCT
Organism: Heliconius burneyi; assembly: GCA_018247715.1. Classification (NCBI taxonomy): domain Eukaryota; kingdom Metazoa; phylum Arthropoda; class Insecta; order Lepidoptera; family Nymphalidae; genus Heliconius; species Heliconius burneyi. The sequence goes on along the minus strand of DWGR01002734.1, from coordinate 10,530 downwards.
CTATTTTTTTATAGGTATATTTTTTTCTCGAACACAAATATACCGGATTTGAATACTTTTATTTAATTAAAGAACAAAACAGGACAAGCGCAACTTGCGCTCGCCCCATGGTTCCGTACAAATAATGCGTGATAAAAAAATAATAAAATATGTATTCACACCAAGCGCTTTCCCCTGATACCTCCATAACTAAACCTGAACTAGTCGGCTTTAATACCAAATTTTTCCCGCTTTTAATGTTGTTAGGATTTAACCACAAATGTATAGTTTAGTCTACAGATGCTAACTGCCAAATTTTATAATTGTAGGTCAACCGAAAGTATCCTATGGTACTAGGGAACGGAATACACGAATTCTTTTTTGCGATATAAACGGTCATATCTTTTTTTAAAGTAAATGGCAAAATACGAGTCTTTCAGGAAATCAAGGAACTGTTAACTCGAAATATTATTCAAATTTCAACTCGATATCTACGGAAGTTCCTGAAATAGAGATAAGCTCTTGACAGACAGACAGACAGACGGACAACAATGTAATCATATAAGGGTTCCTTTTTTCCTTAAAAGGAACGAAACCCTAAAAATTGTTGTTTTTTTAAATTATAAACACAGGCCATTGGTTTCTGTGGAATTTATTCAGTTATAAAAAATATTATCTAGAACTAAAAGTTGTCAATATATTCATGTAAGGCTGATCGCGACAGCGCACAAAATAAAATTTTGTTATTTCTGTTTCCTAAGGAGTAATTAAAAATCCCCCGTTAAAGCTCACTTACATTTACCTAAGAAACCTATGTTGGAACCAAGGAACCTATATTAGAACCTAGGAACCTATATTAGAACCAAGAAATCTATACGAGTATTAGAACCTATATATACTCGTATATTTGCCGAATTTCAGCCTTCTAAGTGTAATTATATTCTTAAGCTGTACCTTGTCCTTCTGTGTTACAAATAAGGCATGGCATGGAAGAGCGTACGGGTCACCTGATAGTAAGTGATCACCGTCGCCCACAACACCGCGTAACACCAGAGGAGCTAGTGGTGCGTTGCCAGCTTTTCAGGTGGTTGGGTGTCGGAGCCCGGCATTATCTAATGCGAAAAGTAGTGGCATAAAGCCACTACTTCACGCTGGTTTTAAATGCCGGGGGTGATAATTATCCGGCCGAGTCTGCCCATGCGTGTCGCCATTGCTGGCGACGTGACTCTCCCACTCGTACTTTAGTCGCCTCTTACGACACCAACAGTACCAGGGTGATCCTATTCTAAGCCGGGAACACACGGCGCAAACTTAAAATTTTAAAAATATTCTTTCCTCTTAAACAGTTAAAGATAACTTGTAAAGTTTGCTACATTGTAGGGTTCATTTTTCATTATACGCTCAATATCTAGGTAATAACGATTTTTATGTATATTTGTAACTTTTATAACCATTTTTATATGCTGGCCTTTATTATATTAAGTATTTTATAAAGATGATATACAATTCTTAACATTTTGTCGATGCAAATTTTAAAAGCAACTTGTTTTATATTATAAACTAGTGGGCCCGCGCGGGGCTACGCCGGCTTGAAATAAAAATATTAATAAAGAAATTGAAAACTAAACATTCAGTCATTTCTTACTGAAAGTTGTATAAAATAACTATTACAGCAATTAGCAAATATGTCGAACTAAATACTTTAAATTGACAGAACTTTTTAATTTATGAACCGATTGTAATAAAGTAAACCCTCTATGTCTTCAGAAGCTTCGGAAATTAACCATTAGTGAAAATCGCATATAAATCGGTTAAGCCGATTCTGAAATTAGCGATTACAAACGCACAGACAAACAGACAAAAAATTAAAAAATCATTGTTTTGGGTTCTATTAAGTTAATTAAGGTTTCCCATTTTTTGTTTATATTTCCAAGTTCAGACATTGACCCTCTTACTATTTTATTATAAGTAAAGATATCTCACAGAATGTTACTTCTGCTACTATTCAAAGGAGTTTTAGTATGGCGCTCATTAACGTATTTAGTACATACGATTTAGATATAATATTTTTATAAACAGAATTTTAGTATTTAACAAGAAAATTAGTATTTTTAAATAAGTCATGCATATAACCGTTACATTAATGATCATCGCGATATGGATATATAAAAATGCATAATATTTGCTTTTCACCCTTTACATGCAATTTATCTTGATGGTGTATTAACTAAAAGTTGAGATTAAATCGCATTTTTTCTTCATTAAATATACGAATTGCTATCAGAGCAGTGTTTGACTGTGAGCATTATTATTGTGGGTTCTATCCACTCATGAGGTTGTATTATATCATGAAAAGCAAAAAACGAAGTGTCTTAACGGATAGTGCGTGAAGTAGTTATAAAAAAATAATAATACTCACTAGACACCAAATAGTTAAAAACATGCTCCTAGATCGTAGAGGTAGACTCTCCATCGCCCTATTAGGCATTGGAAGATTTATGTATAATTGATCGTAGCACAAAACAAATGAATTAATCGCTACCACAGACAGATGGAAAAACGGACGCAACATTTTTCTTATTATATATTTTTTTCTATTATATAAAAATTATAAATGTATTATTAATAATATTTTTTTTATTTAAAATATTGCTCGTAATAAATTAAACACGTGTGCTCTAGTTCAAGGCGGATACGTAATTGCGATAAAGCGACTAATCGCGCTGTGCATAGAATAAAAAAAAAATCTTGTATCAATGTTTTAATTAAATAATTTAAATATATGTTTTACTTTTGCAAATTTGTATTTTTTTAAAGCAGAAACCAATCTGAAGAACTAAGTTGCGGCAGCTGCACTGCGTAATCGCGTATATATTAGCCTTACCATCTTTTCCCGCGTAACTAGGGAGGCAGAGGGAACTTGGGAACCAAGTGTTAAGAAAATCAAGAAAGTCGAGTTCTTGAGACGATTTCTACACAATGTAGAGTGGCGAAACTCATTGAACCCATTACCGTCGTGTTTACAGTTGCCAACGTCCATACCACAACACACGACGGTTCTCGTCCGATCACCGAAGTTAAGCAACGGCAGTATTTGGATGGGTGACCGCCTGGGAACACCGTGTGTCGAACCTTTTTTTAGAAAAGTATTTATTATTCGTAAGTAAAATGAACTAGAAAGTTAAAAATAAACCAACTCTAAGAAAAAAATATAACACTTAATAAGTTACTTCTTAGCTTTAACAGCAATTAAGGTTCTTCGTCTAAGACAAAATATAAATCATGTCGTACATAATAATATATATTTAACTTTTTACACTTTTATTTATAAATCTCTCCGTTTCTATCACAGTACCAATTTTATAAATAATGAAATCATGTTAGATTTTAATAGCGAAAGGAAAAGAAGGTGCTGAATATTTTTAATTATAGCATCAAAGAGCTCCAAATTTTGTACGGGGGACTCGGGGGGCGAGTCCGACTGGCTCGTTTTTTTGTATGTAATTTTTAACCTAATGCATCTGGTAGAAAAAAGAGTATTCAAGAGAACCAAGTGATAAGACACTTAATTTTTTATTTTTGTCCAATTTCGAATTTCATGTTGAGGTTGGGTGGCGTAACTCAACGCCGTGTATTTCTACATAAAAGTCAAGGTAATTGTGTAAAGTATTATATTTTTCAATTATTGATTCATGTTAATAATTTAGTTTTAATATTTAATTTATTATTGGTCTCATATTATTACGTCACTAGGCGGTTATTATGAAATACGTTATCCTTATCAATGTGTACTTAACCTTTTAACCCGGAGATGCGCTATTTTATAAGTCACCTGAAAATTAAATTTATGAAATATCAAAATAATGAAATCAATTAAAGTCCGGCGTTAGGTTTCGCTACTATATCGTCTCTAAGAAAGAGTGGAAAACACTTAGCCTACATTGCCATAATATAACATGACAAACCTGAACCAGAGAAGAAATATAATAATACTATTTACAATTCTATAAATTCTTATAAATCCTTATAAATAAACTTACGTAATAAATGTATAAGAATTAATAAATTTACTTTGAAAATTTCTCGCAATGACGATATTCAGATTTTTTTATAGATAGATATAATTGAAAACATTGTGGGTATAATACTTGTTTTTTTTTTATATAAAATAAATTATACTTCTTAAATTTAACAAAGACTTGTGTTTTTTATTATATATTTATTTTATTTCAGACATGTGTCAGTCGTGAGTGTAATTGGTATTATTTACGCAGACGCCTCCGAAATGACAACCAATATTACTACTACCAAGCTTACCCAGCAGCCCGTTCATGTACAGGTTAAAAAGATGAGGCGACGTCAGGCCCCCTTGTCTCACCCCGCACTCCAACCCATACATTTCAGACTACATGTATATCTATTTTTTATAATCTATTTGCTTCAATTGAAAATAATGTTAGTAGACTAATTAATTTGGATTATGAGAAAATAAATAATCATTGCTTAATCTCGAAAGGAACTAAAGAGAAGGAATTAAAAATTGGACTGGGCTTTAGATTTAAACAAATACATTTGTGTAAAGATTTTTTTATTTTTCAAAATTTCTACCACTATTCCTACGCCGATGCTCTCCGCCCAGTTTAGATGTAAAAGCGAATAAGGAGTAAGAGCTAAGGTATATTTACTATAGGTAGATAGATTTTTAAATATTCTATAAAGGATTGTTAAACTATTTCTAGATCTAACAAACTCTAAGTTAGCACTATGTCGCTTAGTAATGTGGTCCCAAGATTGACATGTCGCCAACGTCCATACCACGTTGAACACACCGGTTCTCGTCCGATCACCGAAGTTAAGCAACGTCGGGCGCGGTCAGTACTTGGATGGGTGACCGCCTGGGAACACCGCGTGCCGTTGGCATTTTTGCAAAATATTTTTTTTGTATTTGCATATTTAGATAAAGTTATGTAGTATGTTTTATAGCCCAGTAAATATTTTAATAATTTTTGTATATTTACATAAATAATATATAAAAATCATGAAGTATTTGATAGGCCATTAACTAAGTTGGTATTCATTTATTTCATTTGTTTTGATCATGTAACAATATATCTCTTCTCTTCTTATCTTAGCTTCACGCTTTATCCCTACCGTGGTAGTCAGAGAGAACAGACACTATATGAATGTAACTATTTAATTTTATTGACGTATTATTAGAACTTTTTAATTTAATAAAAAAAAACGCACACAGCAGGGTAGGCAGAGCAAACCTAGTGTTAAGGCATTCCTTTCCCCAATTTCTAGCGAACACTGGAGGCATTGCGTGTTGAGTGGCAGAAGTCAACGCCGCGCCTTGCCTCGACACCAGATCGAAAAATGAAAATATAAACGTAATTAAATATTTCACTTCCTCGAGTAGCGATCGAACCCACAATCATCGCGCTACAGTCACACTTGTGCCGCTGCGCCACGATGGCCTCAGATTTAATTAGGTCAATGATATTAAATTCATACCTAGTTACTTTTTGAACCAATCCTGTTTTCATTTTATTTAAGTATTTTGAACTTTGCAGGATAACAATAATTCATAAAAAATCCAACATCTATTCATAAATTGAAATACTTCCTGTTCTATATCTATAGTATCCAAATATTTTTCAAGATAGCTGTCTCTCAACCATTCCCATCTAAAACCTACGTCGCTAGACTGGGCATTTGAAAATATTATTGTGCACGCATATTCATTCCCATAAGTGTGATATGAATTATTATATGATAATATTTATTAAAACCATTCTATTACGTTCAAATTACGTGTCACATAAACAGAAAAACAGACCAAATTCCAAAAATGCTGGAAATGGATTCTATTATGTAATCCTTTAACACCCTGGCTATTTTTTTTAAATATTCACAATGTACAGAAACTACTTTTCTTCAGATTTATTATAAGTATAGATATAGATTTATAAGACAAGATATTATGGTCGTTAAACGTTAAATTTTTTCAAGGTTACGAGAAGGTTAGCTATACCATCCATCTCGTATATTTTATAGGTATACGTAAAATTATGCGAATATAGGCATAGATCGAGAGTTTTATTCTTAATAGAATGTTACCGAGACACTTTGCGTCGTTACTAAAGCGAAATAAAAGCGAATTTTGAAGGCATTGTATATTGAGTTTCGCCACTACATACTACAGTACAAGGGGTTGCCTTAATGGGAACGGACTGCCTTGACTAAACAGATATGATTCCTATACCTATGGTTTTAGTGTGCTTATAAATAATTATGTACGATTTTAATTATATCTAGGGCTTATTATGGAAAGATATTTATAATGTCTTTTCTTTATTAGTAAAAAAGTGAGAAGAATAAAAAAACAATAAAATATCATTCAATCTTTATTACTCATGTTCGTTTGTTTTTGCCTTTACTAGCGCTAGTGCCTTTCGTATAACTTCGCTTTTGTTTCCCATTAACAATGCTATGTAACTTTTCAGCCAGCTTATAAAATACTGCAACTTCGACCAAACTGAGAGCAATAAATAGAATACGTCCAGGCCAGTTCAGATGCTCAAAAATTGGGTACACCCAACCACCAGTTTTAAAATAAATATTAAATAACCAAGTGAAGTAGACCGTTATAAATGTATAAAGTATTGAAAGTCCAACTTTTCTTGATGGAAAAATGATATTAGATGTAAGTAATTCTATCAGTATAAATAGCGCCACTGTCGAATGCATCACGTGGTTGAAGCTTGGATGGTAGACCTTGGCGATACGTTCAGGAAATATAAGGTCTTTGTCCACGAAATATATAGCCCAAAATGTGATAGTCACATACATTGCTATGCAAAATGCTAGAGTGAATAAGACATCTTTAATTCGTTGGATTATAGGAAGCCTCTTGAGCACCGGCGAGTTGGTACCCACGACGTCATTTAAAAGCGCAATTGAGTGGTAAATTGTTTGGAGAATCTGAAAATAATAAATAGTTGGTTTACTTTTATGACCAAATAACTGTATCTATAGTAGATATCGGTGCTTGGATGCTTTTGTTCATGACTCATGCGGATTTCAGTTAAAAGCTTAACTTGGACTTCAGGATTGGGCTAAAAAGTCACTTGGCAACATTTAAGCCCAATCCTTTTTTTTGTGACTGTCCAAATATTCTGTGAATATATTTTTATTATTTTTACATATGAGCTAGTTGAAAAGATTGTATGTACTGGCAGGCGGCAATGTAAACACTGTGGACTTCTATAATTCATAATGTTGTCGAATGGTGAACTATTGATAAAAATCAACCCTTTTGTTTTATAAATTTTTTTGTGTGTAACCATTCATGCAATTTATGTATTTCTATTGATAAGATGAATGTGATTAAATGGAGGATAAGGAACTCGCGTCTAGGACAAGTCCAAGGCGCTGCAAAATATTCGGCCAAAGTTAGAGCCTTAAGACTCTTAAGCCTCTGCATGCATTAGTACCCGTATGACGTTGTTCTATTAACGTCCGTCTTTACTGTCTAAGAATTTTTTTTTAAATATGAATAGTTATGTTTTATAGTCTATCTACTTGTCTTAGTATTATGATTTCCTAGTTTAGGCAGAACTTAACAACGCACTTAGTCAAAGCAAATCATATGTCTTTAAAATTAGTCCATATGTAAGTTAAATTACGCAGGCGAGAAAAAGGCTTTTATACAAAGAACCTTTCTGTATCAGAGCAAGTTGAAGACAAAGAATATTAATTAAAAATGTATATTATTCAAAATAGTTCACTAAGCAAATATATTAAACTCTATTGTTCGTTTCCGCGAGCTGCAAGTGCGGCGTCAGTATCTTTACACATTGTTAACTCGAATGTTCACATTTTTTTGTTCTGACTTTTGTATTGTTTTAGCAAAAGCTGATTTTCATACAATTATCTGATAGGTACGGTTTCAGAATTAATTTATCTTGATGTTATCATGAATAACAAATACATAAGTTTTTTATGTAACTCATTTGATGTTAGTATAACTTTATGCATATCTAGCACGCCCACGCGGATTTGTTCGCTTGAACTATACGGATATTTATCTAATATATTTATTTTCAGTTTTTTAAAGGATTAGTACAAAAATGTTAACGCAAAGGGGTGAAATAGGGGTTGAAAATTTGTATAAAAAAATCTTTAAATTGGCACCGATTTTTATAAAGTTTGAAATTCAGTCTCTATATTTCATAGAACACGTGTTGAACCACGTTTTTGAGAATTCATCCCTAAGGGCACAAATAAGCGGGCGAAGTTGCACGCGTCCGCTAGTAACCACGTAAAAATTAACAGTGCATCGAAAATGTATGAAAATTTACAAAACTGTCAACCGTCAAAAGCGTCGTCCGCCTGTTGGGGTCGGTTCCGTTACCAAGTCCTGAGAACGTGCGGGTCATTGTCCATAGGCTAGGTTATTTTGAATCAGCGATATTTCTTAAGTATTTACACATATCGAGAATATTACAGATATGAGAAAAAAAGTACCTATATTTATAATTTTATCATAATTGGATCAGCGGTAACATATACATTAAACCGTTACGGTTTTTACATTAATATTGAATACCGGTTCTCTATTTTACTATAGATATATCTTTTCTCTAACATAAAAATACCAGATTTGAATACTTATATAATATAATATAAAAAAAAAACCTGACAACAACAAGATCAGTACAATTAGTGCATCATAAAAAATGAATAAAATACTCGTATGTATTGGAATATTCACACCAAGCGTTTTCATCTGATGCCTCACTTGAACTAGCGGCTTTTATACCAAGTTATGCCTTTTAAAGTTGTTACTTTTCAGGATTTTACCACAAATCTGTAGTTTTCAGATTTTTTCCTGAACTAGTACTATCTGTAGATGCTAACTGCCAAATTTCATAATTCTACGTCAACCGAAAGTATCCTATTAATTTTGATTCCCTTTAACTTTAGAAGTTTATACTTTAAATGCTACAACGTTCCTGCAAAATTTCAAATCTGTAGGTTTAACGGTTTAGGAGGAGTAGCATTACAACCAAAGACAAATTTGACCAGTAAGACTTTACTTAGCTTCACTCAGCTCAATTATTGTTAAGCTTCTCATTAAAAAAAATTGAAACAGAAAGATATTTCTCGTTGTATAAAATGATGACCGCTTATAATGTTTGGTTACGATTTAGATATTTTTTTTTATATAAAGAATTTAGTATGTATTAAGTATGTATAGATTCTAATCCCAATAATGCTGTCATGTAAAGTTATTTTAAAATTTCCATAAAATAAAAATCATCGCGATACGGATATACATAACTGCATAATATTTGCTTTTCATTTTCATTACAAGTAAGGGACATGCAATTTATCTTGATTGTGTATTAACTAAAAGTGGAGATTAAATTTCCATTTCCGACGAGTTTCCATTTGTCCTATGCGGGATAGTGCGTGAAGTAGTTATAAAAAAATATACTCACTAGACACCAAATAGTTAAAAACATGCTCCTAGATCGTAGAGGTAGATTCTCCATCGCCTTATTAGGCATTGGAAGATTTACGTACAGTTGATCGTAGCACAAAACAAATGAATTAATCGCTACCACAGACAGATGGAACAACGGACGTAACATTTTTCTTATTATATATTTTTACTATTATCTATAAATTATAAATATTATTATATATTATTAATAATTATTTTATAATTCAAAATATTGCTTCTAATAACTTAAACACGTGTGCTCTAGCTCAATGCGGATACGAGATTGTGATAAAGCGACTAATCGCGCTGTACATAGATTAAAAATATATTACTGTAATATTAACTAAATAATTTAAATATATATTCTAGCGTTGCAAATTTGAAGTTTTTTTAATGATGATACTAACCTGAACAACTAAGTTACGGCAGGTGCACGGTGTCTGCTGTAAACGCGTATATATATCAGCTTTACGCTATCTCTCGCATAACTAGGTAGGCAGAGGGAACCAGGGAACCTAGGAACCTAGTGTTAAGCAAATTCATTTCCTATTAAGAGATTTTCGTTACGCACTTACTGCCGAGTCGCGTTCACAGTTACATGCTTGAACCCCTACGACACGTCGCCTTCTATAGATATTAATGTTTTTATGTTGTTTATAAATATTAAACATACATTGACGTTAATTGAAATGATATTTTTCAATTATTGCTTCATAGTGTATTTATCTATTATAAAAAAATCGAAAGGAATGTGTGCTGTGCTTATATGAGATAACTTATAACCGACGACTAGAAAACTATGACCTCTTAACCAGTTTCTATAAATTATTATAAATTCTTTTAAATAAACTTACGTAAATAAATATAAAAACACTTTTGAGGAATTGACTTACGTTTAAAATAATTATAATAGTAATAAACCCGCAGGGCAGCTTGTGGCGAGCTGTTGGGGAGTGGCGACCCCACGGACCTGAGTCCTCCGGAGGGGAATTGTAATCTATCCCCCGCCTCTGGCTTGCCTTTACTGGCCGGCAGAGTGG
>DWGR01002733.1:0-13191 GCA_018247715.1 Heliconius burneyi | reverse complement strand
TTACTAAATTCACTAATCTCAGCTACTTCTAACGCATCTAACGATGTTATAGCATTAACTAAATTTAATTAATACCGTGTTTGGTAATATAACATCATTATTGTATGATTACTGGAGCTATCTAGATTAGGATACCCTTTTGTTCTATAAATTTCAATACATATATCGTATGTTGTGTATATGTATATATGTCTCAATCTCAATATGATTATGGCATATGGCAGCACAGCGTCTGAATGCACACGTGGTTGCCGTGCGCCGGTTGAGAGTTCGATTCCCAGTCGGGGGAATGCATAATTTAAAACGAAATAAAAACTTTTTTAAACGGACGTACTCATGTCAATCACACAACGATTTTGTTGTAGTTAGGTAGGAATTTTTGAGACATTTCATGTTAAGTGGCGACACTCAACTCTGCACTTTGTCTTTTTACCAAAACGAAGAAATTACCAATACTTCTCCATCATCCTTCGTGGCAATCGAACCTACAACCGTCAAGTATGCCACTGCGTCATGGCGACTGAAAATATTCTATACACTGGCGGCTTGCCAGCGGCTTCGTCCGCTTGAATTACATGATTATTCCTTTAATAAACAGAATTGACCGAAAGTCATGATGTCAATGACTAATTTAATTTACTCGTTCAGAAACAGCCTTGAATGTTAAATTATTGATTTGGGTAAGGATTCATAATATTATTTGTAAAATAATTGCTATGATTGCATATTACAAAAAATACCCAAATCAAATCGAATAATCGAATATCGGAATCAATTCCAAAATAATTAATCGAATATTGAATCGGAAATATTCAATTGAGTACCCCCTTCTTTTTTTGAAATTCGGTTAAAAATACAGATTTATCTCAAACAAATACATATTAATTATAAGTATAGATACGGATTGCTTTATATTTGCAGGCAAACTCATTGCCACAACACAATTTTTGACGAAACCAACTTTAGATGTTAACTTGAGTTAGAGAAGAAGAAAATAAAGCAAGTGGTGGAAGCTTAAAGTAAATCGCTTCAGTACTTTCGTAGATTACCGTGACCATACAGACAGACAGACAAACAAGAAATAAAAAAAAATTTTTGCTTTCCATTATTTTTTTTAAGTGTTCCTCCAAGTATCCATTTCAATAAAAAATATTAAATATTTTTACTGTTTTATTATATATATATATATATATATATATATATATATATATAGATTATATCAAAATAATTAGCTCCTAAAGCAACGGCAACTATTTAACACATGCCACAACAGGTGGTTAGCCTACCAAAGGTTTTCATTTATCAAGCTGTCAAAAATACACAATCTCATCTCATCAGGCGGGCAATCTATCATTATGAGCGGAAGTGACGTCACAGCGCTTGTATACAACTGTATAGCGTATAAAGCTGTTTTAATTAACGCGGCTTATAACGCCGATTGTCAGTGAGCAAGTGTTTGCTACGAAATATGTTGTGGCTGCACGCTGCATTCCACATGTAGCAGGTAACGTAATGTTAAGACACTTCCGTTCTCCATCTTTTTCTTCCACGTTCATACACATTTTGGAGGCTTTGCTTGGAAGTGGTGGAACTCAAGCTCGCGATTTACCTTTAGTAGAGCAAAGAAATCCATCACATATGGTAAAATGTCCATATACTCGTATGTGACGTTCTACACGTTTATAAAACTATGATAACAATACTTTGTTTGATGTATTTTAAAAATAAAAACTTACTTGAAAATATCAGTAACCTTCTCCATAATATCTTGCAGTACTGTTTCTTTTTCTTTTAAAGCGTTTCTCTTTTCTTCTGTTTTTATTCTTTGTTTAGTTAACTCCTCTCTAAGTTGTTCTAAACTATTTTGCCTTTTTTCCTCTATCATATCGTTGAAGTCATTTCGGTCAACTAGTGTATTTGAAAATGTATAAATTAGTATTAGTTTCATGGGGCTGTCAGCCCAGTTCCAGTTGAGGAGATGAATCATTTTCAATTCTCGTCCCTAATGAGCCGAAGTGACTTCTTTTACACCTCTACCTACGCTGCGTAGGCGTAGTGGTCTAACACTACGCCTACGGGGCGTAGTGCTAGACCGCTGTTCTCCACTTTCTGCCCGAATTCAAAACATTGGATATTGAGTGACGAAGCTCAATTTCGCGCATTATCTACCAGATCGGGGAAACGAAAATATTATAAATGTAATCTTTCCAACGAGTGGTGGTCGAACCCACAGCCACCACGTTTTCAGTCAAGACGCTATAGATATGTAGGTAATTAATTACCCTAATCTCAGCACTAATGTGTATTTAAGATGCTTTGCATAAGTTATGACGAGCTTTATTAAGCAATTAGATGTTATACATAATTAATACTTTTCTGAATCAATCACAATTTAAATGGTATTTAAGCCTTAATTATTACAATATCATATAGCTGTGTGTATTTACCATATACATAAATATATAAATACCATTTTAAGAGACATTTTATGTATTGTAACTCTACGCTGCCCTTGCTTAACATTAGTTTAGTCCGTGCCTTGTCTGGCATTCCCTCAGTAACGGATGAGATTATATATATTTTTTTCACTTCACGCCCACACAGTAGTGTGGACAGAGGAAACTTAACGTTAAGACATTCTGTCCACCATTTTCCGCTGACTTCTGGAGATATTGCTTGTTGAATTGCAGGACTCAACTCCGCGCTATGTCTCGACATCAAAACGAAGAAATATTATATATTTAATTTCCTCAAATGGGATTCAAACTAATAATCTGTCACGTTAACAGTCACGCTTTGCCACGCTGTGCCACGATTGGCCTCTTTATTAACATGGATATTTGGAAATTTGTCCATTAAAAGTTCCACTTCACCTATATCTTGTTGTATCTGCTTGAGATTTCGTTTCAAAAGTTCACGTTCCGCGCAGAAGTCCGTCAGTAGTATATACAGCGCGAAGTTTTCCTGTTCAACTTTGTCGAACCTTTCAATTATTTTGTTAAAATTGTGTTCGTTCGTGTATTCCTGTAAAATTGATTATGTTTATATGTGTATAGGTATAACTTTAGTAGTTGTCAACGTATTCTTTGTTTTTCTACTAAAATAGAAAAATTTTAGTTCCTAATATTTTTTATTTGAGGCTATCGTGGATCACGATGAAAAAGGAGTCTCTTAGCAATAAGTTCCCTTATAAATTAGAACTGTAAATGCGACGGTTGTGGGTTCGGTTTCCACTCAGGGGATTTTTTATTTTCATTTAATAGCTTATAACAAGAAAGTGGCGTTGCAATCCACAATTAACCCAATGTCTCGATGTTAAAGTGGTGCGTAGGGAAGGGAGTGTTTGAACACTTATCTTCTCTCTGTCTAGTCTACTAAATGCGGGAAACAACGCGAAGCTAAAAAAAATGTTTGATTTTCATCGATTTTCACATATATTGTAAACAAAGAGAACAAATTCCCCTGAAAATTCAGAATAAGCACCGCTGAAATTTCAGTGAATCACGCAAATCGCTAACTCCGCCCGCAAATATTTGACTTATCAATATTCCACGCTATACGACGACGACGTTTAAATAAAACACTCCACAGGCTTCGGAAATAATATTTATGTTAAGCAACGCGAGCTTCTTATGAGTTTGGTTGTTATTTTTTTTGATGGGAAATTACTCGAAGATATACACAAAAAACCTTTTATTTCTTGCTAAATACAGCTTGTCAACATGACAATGAAAAGGAAACTTAGAGTGTATGCGCAATTCATATAACGAACATTTATTACATAGTATAGTTTTATCTTTATACTTTTTTTTATTTTTTTTTCATACTCAAAGATATACTTACATATATACTAATCCTAATAGTTTACATGCAGGACTCATTTTAAATGACAGGAGGCAATGGATACAATGAGTTATATCGAAACTATTTACTTGATGTAATAAAAGAATTCGAGCAAGACTATCTACAGGCTACTGTAGATAGTCTTGCTCGAATTCTTTTTGACTATTCAAAACAAAAAAAAATGGAGGTCGTCGTGGCCCAGGGGCACAAAGTTGTGACTGTAACGCGATGGTTGTGGGTTCGATGCTCACGCGGAGGAATTCATTATTATCTCCGGTACCAAGGCAAATTGATATATTGATATATATTCCAGGAGAGGCTTGTTATTTAGGAGTGATAAGCTCCCTATCTTTTTATGAATGAATTTAATAAATTAATTGTTTTGCGTGCCTTATTCTACTGCATATCTCTAGACTTTTTATACCTACATTAATTTCGTCTAAGATATGAGAGTGTATGTCAAATTCCTTCTGTATTTTTTCTTCTTCATCTTTTTTCTGTTGTTCTTCTCGTGCTTCTTGAAACTTGTTTATTCTTAAAACGCCTTTTTGCGCCAAAAAATTGTACATCTTCATCTCGTGGTCGAATGCTTTTTGTAAATCTCTCATTTCCTATAAATAATTTAAGCAGCATATGAGTGATATAAGAGCAAAAGCAAAACCATCAATTTTTTTTTGAAAATGTAACTTAAATGTAATCTGTCAGTGTAGCGGCTACACTGACAGATTACATTTATATATACTAAATTCGTAACACGCTTATTACGACATGATTGCGATTAGACGACGACTTCGATGTAATAGAGCAGGGAAAGGAAGATAATTAATTTATCGATATGAATTTTGGAATCGAATCCATACTTATTCATTATTTTGACGACGCTGTGGGACAGACTACGTCATATTAGTCCGTGTCAGTGGCAAAGTGTCTGATGGTCAACGTGACGGTTTGCAGGTTCAATTTCCACTCGAGGGAATAAACTATTTTGAATTCTCGAGTTCCGACACTCTAATTGTTCTTGGTCTTAAAGTTAGTTGGTGCCAGGGGAACATAGTGGCTTAGCATTTGTTTCTTCCTGCCTACCCTGGCCAACATATCCTCATGTGTTGGGCAGAGTGAAGCTAAACAAATATAGTTTATTGCGAATTTTGACATGATAGAAAATGAAATGTACTATTTCAAGGGGTGGTAAGGTGTGCCGTTAGGAACTCTTAAATTTTTCTTATATAGTTTGTTGTTGTTAATTTCTACCTGTATTTGTATCATTTGGTCCATTTTGCCTTTATCTTGTATGGATTTTAGCTTTGTGCACCATTCGTCTCTTTGATCGTAGGCCAATGTCGATGATTCGAATAAATCAGTGAGAAACTTCTTGCCTTTCTTAAGAGCATTTAACATTTTTGTCCACGATTGATTGAAGAGAGCCCTGCATAAGTAAGCTCAGTTATGGATCTTTATAAAAGCAAACAAAAGCTTATAGAACTTAAATTTACTAAAGGCAATGTACCTATGCAAAGGCATATATATTTTTTCTTGCAAGATTGTGTGGGCATAATATAAAGTATCCTGAAAACAGCAGAGGAAACCTTATGTTAAGAAACTCTATTCCCCAGTGCTCATCCAATTTATAGGATATTGTTGGGACGAGTGGTGGAACTCAACAACGAGCTTCGTCTATTATAGCATAGAAATAAAGGAAAAAAACATAAAATTGTTTTTTTAAGTGCGTATTAGCCTACACTCATCGTATTTATTAAAAATATAAAAAAAAACAATAGAGCCACCTGTCATTCAACATATGCTCTATTTCTTCCCTTATCTTCTTGTTCTCATATTGGACGCTATTGAACCTCCGTCTTGCAACCTCGAGCTTATTTTCAGCTGCCACCAACATTTTTTCACTGTAATTGCGTCGTTCTTGTATCTGAATATATAATCTATTTTTAACATGTTTTGTTCAAGGAAGAAATTAAGTACCAAATGACTAATTTGTCTTTTTTCTAATATCGCTTATTAAGTGACATAACCAAGGAAAAATTAAATTGATTTCTAATTCCTGCAAGGAACCTATATTGTGCGAGTTCCCTCTAAAAATACGTAGATATTAAAACTTATGAACCGATTTTGATGAAAAATTTTAGACAAACATACGAAGTTGAGCTCACGTACTAGTTAGTGACATGGCGGGATATGGGGGAAAATGCATGAAGGTAAAAAAAAATACTCTAACACCCTTAAAACATTCTCTCTAAACTGTAACAAAGGTGTATATTTTTAAGTGAAATACTATATAATAATTATGTAGTTTTGTAACGAGTTTCTTCTACCTGTCCGTTATTAGCGTTAACGGTCTTCTTTAGGAGGAGCATGTGCTTGTTTTTGCGATGCAACAAATTATCCAGTTGGCTCATTAAAGTTATACCTTCTGTGAAATGAAAATAATATTTTTTTGTAAAATCTCCAACTTGTATAAAAAATGAGGCCGCCGTTGCACAACATCTGAGCAGTGTTTAACATCGTGTTTAGAACGCAATGGTTGTAGGTTTGAATCCCACTCGGAGGATGATTAAATGAACTCTGACAACAAAAACGTCACACTGTACAGTGTGATTTAAAAAAAATCGGAGTTCATGTAATGCCATTATGGCCCAATGAATATTTATATGATTTAGGTAATAATGATAGTAACAGGATCTTAGGTTTTTGCGATTATTACACATTTTCAATTAAGCTATTAAGTTATTTAACGCACCGTAACACGTCACAAAAGTTAATACAGTCGGTAAACCTAGAAGTCATGTTGGCGCGGCGGCGGAACAACTCACCACAATCGCGAGGGTTTTGGGTTCACTTCCCATTCGAGAAAAATAATTATACATGGCTTAAAAATTGGGTGGAATTTGGGTAACGGGGTGTCTTACAGCTTTACAATATTAAGTACAGAAAGAAAAGATATACAGGCTGTTAAAATAAGTACACTAAATACCTTCACACTTTTGTTCAGTGTAAGTACGATGCAGTAAAGCTCGCTTTAATCCAATCTTCATCTTTCTGTCGTTCTTCTTGTGAGCTCCCGACTTAGCTATCTACGGGATATACGAATAAAATGAAAATATGTGTTATTGTATGAAAATATTGTTTTCTACGCTTATATTTTCAGATGTGAATGATACAAGTAGGTTTTTTATTTTTTAAAATACGGTGGTTTTATTGTACTTTTTATTTGCAGTGATACCTCCACAGCATGTCAGTAGAGATATTTATTATTAACGGTAAATATAACAACAATTCTTACTCTCGTCGAAAACATTTTTTTATTTATAAAATATAAATAATATAAGATAAGAATACATAATTACCTTTAAATCTTTGTGCAAATTCACATATTCCTTTTTAAGAGTTCTGAGTAGATGGTCCTTTTGTCGGAACTGCGGGTGCACTCCCATCGTGCGTTGTAATCGGTCGATTTGTATCATCCGTATCTAAGAAAGATATACGGTTAAATTAAAGATTTTTTATAATTTAGATTTAACAAAGTATTCAATAGAATTATTTAATATTTATCACATTTTTTCTCGCATAGGCATAACATTACGATCCTTAGGACTAGGCGTAGGCATAGGGATCCTATTCAATCCAATAATAATAAAAAAAATAAACCCGCAGGGCAGCTTGTGGCGAGCTGTTGGGGAGTGGCGACCCCACGGACATGAGTCCTCAGGTGGGGAATTGTAATCTATCCCATCCTCTGGCTTCCTTTTACGAGCCGGCAGAGTGGAGCGCAAGATCTATATGCTTGAAAGGGTGGAAGTGCTCAATCTGCGTAAAAAGTCAATTAGAGACTATTGTAAAGGCGGACGTCCGTTAGTCTCATTCAATAGCCCAGTGGCCAGCGCATCCAAATTCCATTCTATAGTCCTAGTTTGTATTTCCACATTTTCCATAGTTCCTACGGCGGTCCCCGGCGACTGTCTCCGGGCAATTACATGTGGTTACACTTGTATATTCTCTAAGGGGCCTCTACATGTTGGACCTGTGTCCCCACGCAAGCATTCCACCGGGTTCTTTTAAACCCGTGAATTATAAAAGAGAAACATAAAAATAATATAATAATATATCCATAAGGACCTAGAGTTAAGATACTCCGTTTCGCATTTTCCGCTGAAATTTCGATCTCCGTCATTTGTTAAGCAGAACAGGATAGGGTAATAAATAACAATATTTGTAAAAATCGATACTATATTCGATTTTTGCGTTAGCTAAGAAATTCAAGATAAAATTTATCGACTACCTTTTGATTTTTTAAAGGATGATTGTGAGCTTATTAGGAAATCTCTCGATCTCTCTCTAGCTCTAGGAGAGGATTCCTCGAAATTTCTACGGCAATGGAAGAGATAAGGATTTTTACCTGTACTTCTTAAAGTCCACGACAACAAAGTTGCGGGCGACAACAAGTATGTTTTATGAAACCAAAAAGCTAAGATTTGCTTTATAACTTATAAACTTACCTGTCGCTGCAGTCGCAGGTGTTCGTCCTCCATTTTCTTAGAAACTTCCGGTTCTGACTCTTGCTCTTTATTTGATTCCATGTTTAGTTTTAGTGTAAATATTTTAGTAAAATATATATTCACTTATTATATATAAATTTATAATCGTGGCTTACTAGATATTTCAATTTTGACATTAATTTTCTAATCATAATCTAGGTCAACCGTATTATAAGTACTCTAATTATTTTGATTCCCTTTATTTAATGGTGTCGAAATATGCGTTTTTTTTGCAATATAAACAGACATATCTTTCTTTTAAGTAAATATAAACGGCCATATCTTTTTTGGAAATCAATCGATCGTAGATTTGAGTATATGGTTTGAATTTCAGCTCGATACCTCCAAGCGTTCCTGAGGTAAAAGCTCATGACAGACAGAAATAACAAAGTGATCTTATAAGGGTTCTTTTTCCTTAAAAAGTACAGAGACCTAAAAACAGAGTGTCTTAACCCTAGGTTCCCAGGTTCCCTCTGCCTGCTATGTTAGCGAAATACAGTGTGAAGCAAAAATAAAATTTAAAAAAATCCATTCGAACCAGTAGTTCTTTATATTAGTACGATCAACCCAACAAACTCTCCGAGTTTTAACTCGTAGTATTAACAAAGATCAACCTAAAATGGTATGTACGAAAATTAAGTATACAGTATTTATCGAATATTGAAACATTATTTTATATTTGAAAGTTAAAATATTTTTTATATAACAAATTCAAATAAGCTTAAAAATTATATTTCAAAACGTATATTTTTTATTAAGCAACGTTATTTAAATCTTTAGGACAGTTTCATACAGTATCGAGTTTTATTTTTCTTATATTCAATTCGTCAGACCAAAGAAGTTCTAAAAAACTTCTTTGGTCTTTCTTGGATGATAATTAAAAGGTTTTACTTATTATTTGATTATTTTTACTTCACGTTGTATCCCACATATAGGGTAGGTACAGAGTATTCGCAGTGTAGGTAGAGGGGATCTAGTGTTAAGAAATCCTTTCCTATATATTACGCAATTTTTAAAATAAAGATACATTTTTCCCTAGTGGGGATCGAACCCTCAATCGTTGCGCTTTCTACACGACAGCTTCAATACAAAACTAGTTTCAGACCGATTACTATTAGAAGCAAAGTAACAAATATATGATAGAATCAGTCGTATATTGTACGTATATAAGAGAATTATCTGTACTTATTTTGTTTACGATAGTTTGATCACAAAAGATTGATATTAAAGATTAATGCGGTCTACGACGATAAGCATTCGCCTTAAGGGAATCAAGGCAAGGTAGACAGAGGGAGCTGAGTGCTTAGACATTTCGTTCTCCACGTACTGCCCAATGTTTCAAATGGACATTGCAAATTAAGTGGTGGAACTCTACGTCAAACTTTGCTCCAGATTTACATTTAATATACGGACATAACTTAAAGTAATTTTCTCTAAGACTTAAAAAAATAGTAAACGTCCATTCCAAAATTTATCTTTAAGTTTCTATACGAAGCTAACATATTTTACAAATACAAACTTTAATATAAAAAAATAAATAAAGAAACTAATGGGATAATATTGTGTATACAAGGCTTAATAATTCTATTTAGATTTGATACAGAAAATAAATTTAATTTTAGCTTTAGGTAAAGGTTAGAGTTTTATTTTTCTCAAGGAATTAAAGAGCAAAGTAAATTTTTACTAATAATTTAAAAATAATTTATATTCATATTACATCGTACTGATTGTATTACGGCGTAGTTAGTACTTAATAGAACATTATGGTTTTGGGTTCGAATCTAACTCTAGGTAAAATGTATATTTTGTTTATTTTTGTATTCGCTGATTCCAATACGTTTTCTTTACATGGTGATATGCATATAATCAAATTCAAGAGGATTTCTCTAATTAATTTCCATTAAGATGATAAGTTTGGATTTGATCACCATTGGGGAGAATAAACATTTTTTATAAAATATAAAAAGAGACTGATGTGGTGCAGGGGCACAAGCGTGCGACTTTTGTGGGTCGATTCCTACTCGGGTAAATCCCGTCAATTATCATTTCCTCTCTATGGTAACAAGACAAAGTATAGCGTTGAGTTCCGCAAGTCAGCACGCAATGCCACAAGAACTTGGTGAAAAGTGGGGAACGGAAGTGTCTTAATGGGAACGGAGTGTCTTTATATTAAGTTCCCGGGTTCCCTCTGCTTACCTTGTCCAAAAAAATAAATATTTTTTATTTATATTCATTTCTCCGTTCTCAAAGACGAAGTTTAGCATTGATTACCACAACCTAACACGCAACTTCAGGCTGTATCCCGCACATAGCAGGGTAGGCAGAGGGAATCTGGTATTAAGACACTCAGTTCCCCATTTACACGCAAGGTCTCGGAAATTTGGCGGAAAGTGGGGAACGTAGCGTCTTAACAATAAGTTACCTCACCCTATCTTACTATGTGAGAAAGACCATGATGCTGCTTTTGTTTTAGAATTTTGCTTATAAAATGAGCCTTTATAGGTTAAAGTCCCACTGCTGAACCGTCTTTGTGTCATTCATAACAAAATGTATTCAATGGACGTTTCATACTTTAGGATTTGGGTACACTGAGTGGCTATATATTTTCATATTCTTAATAAAGAGTAGGTGTCAGTAATCTTTATTATAAAGATCTTTGTTAGCCCGAGCAGAAAGCCACGATCGCCCCTAATAACTTCTAGAGGTTCATATTTTCAAACTTGGTAAATAAATATATTTTTATAGAGGTCGTCATGGCGCAGATGCACAAGCGTGTTACTGTAAATGCTGGTAATGGATGTGGACTTTATGCGATTCCTGCTCGGGGGAATGAAACATTACGCTGCTATTTGCGGGATAGAGCGTGAAGCAAAAAATTATGTAGTAAAAATTGCAATAGTTCTAACGAGTAGCGAGCGCCTTTTTAAAGTTTATGGACCTGTTACTTTCTAAAGAAACGCAACTAGCAAGTCACTGCTCCTTGGGTTATAAATATTTACATAGAAAAAAGTGTTCTGAAAATATTTTTCACGGCACGCGATGCAATTTTTCACACAAACAATTTATAGCTGCATAGTAAATAATGCCAGTTAACCCTTACGCTGTTGACGATAACATAATATAATATAGTTTTATTCATATTTTTCATAAATTGAAGTCGGAGAGAACCAAATAAAAGATCACTTATCTTTATACTTTGACAAAAGATATTTTGTGTAAGTTATTTTTTTTTTATTAAATATATTTATATTTTATTACTTTTGGTAAGATGTTAATTATTTATTATAAAATGTAAATTATTTAGTAAAATGTAATATTTTTTAAGCTTGTATCTGCTTCCAATGTGCAAAAATAAACAAAAAACTGATTAAAATACATATAATCTAAGTATTATCTATATATATATATATATATATATATATATATATATACATATATACATATATACATATATATATATATATATATATATTATCTGGTATAATAAAAAAAAACTAAAAAGGCTTAAAAACCTCAAAGTATTTTATTCAAATTCACATCACTCTTAATGACGGTAATCTGATCATACAATTAGTGTGAGAGCAGCAATCAATTAATATCATAATCATATTAATTGCTCAGTCTACGTCGGAAATGACCCCTTACGCATGAAGAGGGTTAACTCCACTCGGGGTATATAACCAGTTCAACATCCGTCGCGTGCAGCAAACTGTGTCGCCTAATTATTGCCTGTAACGTGGCTGTAAAGGTTTCTATTGCTGGATATTTTTTTTATCTTTACCTCAGCAGAAGTACGGAAAAAAGAATGGAGTTTATTTTTTTTATCAGCTTCACGCTGTATCCCGTTCACAACAGGTTAAGCAGAGGGAACCTAGTGTTAAGACACTCCGTTCCCCACTTTCTGCCGAATTCTGGAGGCATTGCATGTTGAGTGGCAGAACTCAAACGCCGCGGTTTGCATCGACACCTGAGCGACGAAATGGAAATATAATATAAATATTTCACTTCCTGTTCTGTTCAGTGGGGATCGAACCCACAACCATCACGTTACAATCACACCCTTGTGCCGCTGCGCCACGACGGCCTCATATGATTTTAAACATACGAGTATACGAGTATGTTGTGAATATAAAGAATATTTAAAATATTCTTTGTTGTCCTATCTTGAACTTCAAGATGAGTCTTGTTACATGAGCAGATATCAGTGTAGGCAGAAGGGACCTAGTGTTAAGACACTTCGTTCCTCACGTACCGACCAATTTTTGTGACATTGCATGTTAAGTGGCAGTCATTAACGTCACTCTTTATGTCGTTAATAGAAGCAAAGAAATGAAATTAATTCATTCGAGCGGGAAATCGAACCTAAACTGACATCTTTATAGTAAGATGCTATGCCGCAGCGTCATAGCGTCCCCATTTGTGTCTGTATTTCTAATCAGTTTATTTTCTACTAGTTTTCTGTTTATAATAAACAAGTTTCAATATAATATTGAATTAAATTTAGTACAGTACAAAAATATTATTATGAGAGTTCACTTTTTTAACGATTGTCTTTTCTCTATCACTTTTTTTTTATTTACAAAATAAATTAAGCCAATGTTATAAGACAGAATTTATTATAGAATATATCAGCAATTGCTCGACTCTCATTTTGGATATTTATTTCGTATGGAAGGATAAATTTTACTATTTACTAGCTTTTGTCTGCGGCTGCATGCACTAATAGTAATAACTAAAAATTGAGTGTGACACATGACACATTCTAAATGTCAGAGGCCACTGTCTGTAGGTACAGTGCCAT
>DWGR01002732.1:0-13193 GCA_018247715.1 Heliconius burneyi | reverse complement strand
GCCACTACTTCACGCCGGTTTTAAATGCCGGGGGTGGTAATTATCCGGTCGAGTCTGCCCATGCGTGTCGCCATTGCTGGCGGCGTGACTCTCCCACTCGTACTTTAGTCGCCTCTTACGACACCAGTACCAGAGTGATCCTATTCTAAGTCGGGAACACACGGCCACACGGCTACTCCCAGATTACTTTTAAAACTTAATTTCTCTTAAGTTTTAAAGTATTGAAGCAATTTAAAAAAATATGTTAGAATTATTAATTTAAAAAAAAATCAACTTCTAGCTTTATCCTGCACACGACAGGGTAGGCAGAGGGAACCTAGTGTTAAGAAACTCCCTTCCCCACTTTGAAGATTCTGAAGGCATTGCATGTAGAGTGTTCTAATATTATTATCTATCGAATAATTTAATATAAAAGAATAATTTCTAACGAATTATTAATTTCATGTTAAAAAATATATATATATTTTTAATAGAATGAACTTGAAAGTGTGGGTGCAAATTTGAAGTTTTAATGTATTAATTTGAAGTGTAAAGATGTGAATTTGATATGTTATATATTTATGTATTTTGAACCTATACAAATATTTGTTATGAATTTTAGCAAGTCCGTACTAAAAAAAAAAAACCATCAAATATTTAAAGTATTTCAGATTCGCTTTTAAATAACTTCTTACAAAGGAACATAGTTTGCAGTTGCTCGCACTCTCCTCGCTCCCATAGTTGACTACGAGAGCTTTGAGTGCATGGAATATTAAGATTTTCATACAACATTTTTATTTTCTTATTTTTCTTTAAACATTTATGTATTTTATTTAAAATATGTATGACTTAAAAGATAAAAGTCCAAATAGTAATCAATTTCAATGGAAAACGTTTCCTCACAACCAGCCACTTAGGGCTTGCATTTCTTCAGGGACAAAGTACCCTCTTCCCTACCCAACCGGTGTCGCTGTAAAAGCCAATAGGGCTAACAGCATTAACCTCATGTTCGAAAAAGAAATGGAAAGCGTGTTTTCCAAAATGTTGTTTGCCTTTTATATTTGGATCAACAATTTACCTCAACATGTAAATTTTGGATTTAATGATAAGAATTTCGGAAATGCTCTAAGTACTTATTTCTTATAAATTATAATTTAAAAAGTTACATTGACGTCAGGACGTCTTTCTGTGTCAATACAGCTAATTATATAATAAGTAGTATTATAAATGATGCATATGGCATAGCTTGAGTTATTGAGTACATAGTGGTGCAGCGGTAAAGCGTCTGATTGTAAATAGAATAGCTGTAGTTTCAATTCCCAATTCGGGTAGACCACGGAGAAAAAAGTCTTTTTATGCAAAGTAAAGAAAAACAATGGATCACTTAAAATATTGTAGAAAATATCTAACTATATTCTAAGATACTTGAATAATTGTTACGTTTGTTTATGCAATAGTGTTACTATTTCGTTAAATAATAATACATTTTACATTGTTTCTGTTATTTATAAAGCATTTACAGCAAGTTTTTCGCAATAAATGCAAATATTTATGATCATTTCGATGAATGTAACAATAATGTGATAAGTAGTATTGTATTCTGTCGTAATAATATCTTTTCAATTCTATTCTACATAGAAGCTCTTTCTCTCTTTGTAATTTTATGAGTAAAAAAAAACATTCATGCTTATAAATGTGTAATAGTTTATAATTAAACGTCATTGTTTTATAAAAAAAAAACAAATTGTCAAATAGCAGTGGTCCAGCCACTCCGAGTCAATGGAAAAATTGATTATTGAAAATATTTTTTTTAAATCGCTGGCGGTTTTCCGTTGAGCGGCAATACTAACGTCTAATTTACAATCTAAAATGTGTTTGCGTAGGTCGTATTCGATAGAACTTTTTTACTTTATTTACTTACACTCAGGATAAAAAATCGAAAGAGGCCAGTCGTGGCGCATGGGGACAAATGTGTGACTGTAAACGTGAATGGTTGTTGGTTCTTTGTCTACTCGAGGAAATTTATATATATTTAAAATTATATTTTCATTTCTTCGTTCTGGTATCCAGGCAAAACGTGGCGTGGAGTTCCACCACTCAACACGCATTGCCTTCGAAACTTGGTGGAAAATAGGGAACGGAGCGTCTTTGCACTAGGCTCCCTCTGCCTACCCTGTTGTGTGAGAGATACAGTGTGAAGCTGATATGTTTAAAAAATCGCCGTCATTGTTGTACTTATTTCTTATACAGCGTAGTGCTGAGCAGGCAGATGAAAAAATACTTAAGCTACAATATAAATTTGAATATCAATTCCTCGAACGGGGATTGTACCCACAGCTATCGCATATACAGTGAGTCTGCGTGTCCTAATGCAAACAAGATCTATTTCTTATTATATTATATATTTTGAAATTCTAGTGGCCAAATGGAAGGCAGTTCTTCGGCTTAGATCTGTTCGACAATGACATCCCACAAGATGAAGAAGACCGATACATTATTGATGTGCTAACTGAACGAGCTATAAATTGTAAGTTATTTCCTCTTTAAAAAGCCTAAAGCTTTGAAATTTGATTTAAAATTTTATTTACTTAATTTATGGATTAAACAATGTATAAATAAAAATTCAGTCATCCTAAAAATGTATTAATCTTACCATTCTTTAATTTTGCTTAGGAGTTTATTTTCGTTCTTATACCCGTATAGCAAGATCTACCTGTAAGTGTTTGTTACATTTAGTATTAATTCCATATACTACGTATCTTTTTGTATGAATTGATGTAAAAAAATGGTGGAAAATAGTGGATCAATAAAATAAATAAAACAAAGAGTCCATTATAAAAACTGCCTTCAATTACAGCGAAACACACTGTAATCTGTAATTTAAGATTTTCCTTGCAATATTAAGAAAGACAATGCACTTGGAATTTCACAATCTACAAGATCGATGCCTGGGCATTAATGAACGTACACTCTCGCTGTCTCGTTTTATAGTTGTGCAAAAGGAAAAGTAAAATTTAAATAAACATCTAATGTTTATTCTTCACTCGACTAGTGCCTATCGAGAAGAACGCAGAGTGAAGACACTTGGTTTCAAGTTTTTCGCACATTTTAAGACATTCTGCTGAATATTTCAGAATTAAATATTACTTGTTATATCCGTGACTTCGTTTGTTCGTTCGAAAGTAAATTTTAATTCGGTAAAATAAAGATTGGTCTCGTCACTCTTTTGTCTATCTTGGAAACTGTTAATGTTTTTAATTTATTCTCATACAGATTGTTTTTTAGAGATAATATTTATATATTGAAAACTAAATTTTGTCGAAGATTTTTTTATTAAGTTAATATAACTTTTTTATTTATGAACCGATTGAAATAAAGCAAATACTAATTGTTATTGCGTGTAATACAATAGTGAAAACTCTCATTAAAAAAACCATTGTGTTAGAACTCAGACTTTCCCGGTGTCGCTCGCTGTACAAGCCAATAGGGCTAACAGCATTAACCTCAAGATCGAAAAAAATGCAAATAAAAAACATAAAAATATCATGGATGAATTACATATTTACTAAATTCGTTTTTACTAAAGAACCGAAAACCAAAATCCCATATTATAATTCGTTTTATGTATTTTACACCAAAATTTACCTAAATAGGTGAAAAACCACATAAATGTGTGCTTATCATAAGGGTAAAAAAAAATTACATTTCTGGACTAACTTTCAGAGGAAAGTCAAGAATGTGGCTGAAAATGCGACAGGGTATAGGTTTGATTCCGTCTAGAATAAATTAAATATTTCATATTTAAATTTTCTCGCTCTGGTAATGAGGCAAAGCTTGCCGTTCCACCACTTAACACGCAATATCTAGAATTCTACGGAAAGACGGGAACAGAAGTGTCCAAACGGGAACGGATACCTAAAAAAAAATATTTTTCTATAGCAACTAGGCCTAACTATATCTAAATCATCACTATTCGCCTAAACTTGTATAGGCATTGTCCGTAGATTGGCACTCAAGCCCTGTATAGCTCGGTATTACGCTTGCACACCTAATTTGCGTGCGGTGGACTGGCCTTTGTTTGGTGTTGCTGACTAATAAGCTGGGGATTGTTCCTTGTTTTTAGTTTATCAATACAATTTCTTTGTAAATATTTGGATATAGGTAATTTTATTTTGATCGTTATTCATGTTATTTATAATCGATTATTATAATTATTTAGTATAAAATATTAAAATTAGGCCGTCGTGGCATAGAGGTACAAGAGTGTGACTAACGCAACTTTTGTGGGTTCAATTACCGCTCGGGGCAATTATTTATTATTATGTTCATTTCTTCGCTTTAGCATCAAGGCACACTTACGGCGTTGACTTCCGACACTTTTAAAATGTTATTCTACACTTAGAAAAGATAATATTGACTATCTTTGTTTTTAGTAATTTATACTTGTAACACTTAAATTTGCAAGAGTTGTTTTTTTACGCTAAGCTCAACAGTTTTTACTGTATGATTGGCATATCTCTAGTAGAAAATTCTTTTTCAGTATGTTTTTCTATATAAAAAAAAACCGTATAATATCTTATTATATCGTTCATATTAGGATAACTCAACTTACGTTGTCTTGAAAATCAAATAATCAATAATCTAGGTACATACTATACATTTAAGCATTTTCCCCACATTTTGGCAATTTAAATAAATAAAATATTGTTTTGTTTAAAACCAAGGTGTTGAATTAAATAAAGCTGAAAATTTATTTCCAACTAAAAAGTAATTCCTTTAGTTTAAGTGAATGTTCTAATTTAAGTAACGTAAGTGACGTGTTCCACTTTTGTATAAAACCACCTCGCTGCGGTGTTAGAGTGGCTTGCATTTCAATTTACTTTGTAACCACCATGTACACCAAGTTTTATACGTTTCACATTATTTTATTTTTTATAGTTTCACGCTGTATAAATAACAAATATACCAGGGTAGGAACAAGGAAGCTAAGTGTTAAAACACTCCGTTCTCCAATTCCTCATCTCAACGCAGTGCTCTTGCATCGACTCAAGAGCGAGAAAATTAAAATATATCGATATCGAACCCACAACCAGTCGTGTTTAGAGTCATACTTTGTGCTCTTGCGTCACGATTAGACTTTAACTAATTGGCTTATAAATAAAATATTAAAAAAAAACACTAAAAATACATAACATAATAAATAGAGACCTAAGAAATAAAATAATCTTCTATTTTATATGAAAATATCTCTATGTGGGTTACGACATAGAGATATTTTGTAACTAAACCTCGCAAAAATTAAAACAAATAACATAGATTAAAAATAATTTATTACATAACCGCAATAAGCATATCTTTTACTTTAACCATACAAAATCGACAAAAAAATAACCCTTCCTTTGCAGTCAGTAAACTCAGTAAAGAGTAATTATTTATTCAAAAAAAGATATCGAAGAACGAATTAAATATTAAAATATTCAATTAATATACAATAAATATTTATTTGTTAAATATAGCATGTTTAAAGTAAAATTGGAGCAATTCTAACCACATACACATGACCGCAAATTTTGGGGCATGTTGTTAACATAAGTACCAACGTTCCCACCGCAAACGACACACATATTAAAGTAAATACGGCTAGTAATTAAATTCATACAACTATTTATATTTTTTGTGTTTAATTGTAAATGTGATAAATCGTGAGTTCGATTCCCGCTTGAGATAATGAAATATTTAATATTTTCATTACCTCCCTCTGCACTGAGATTAACTAAACGACAACTCAACTCGCAACACCTCAAGAATTTGAATGGGAACGTACATTCCCTCTGCCTACCCTGCTGTGTGCAGGATATGTAGAGCTAAAACAAAATGTACTGCAGATTAGATTAAATATATGTATAACAATGACTACGCCCTATACGTATAATATTATATGATAATAATGTATCTACTTGTAAAATATTATAAAGTTATTTATGTTACCGCATATTTAGATTTTTGATGATTGTATAGAAATACAACAAAACAGATTCAGTTATTGTTTACTTAACATTTTTTAATTCAAATCAAGGTCTTCAACTTCATTTGTTCTTTCAAACTAATACATATGGTATACTTTTCTGTGAAAAGCAGTCTAGCAAAAATTCTAGGGAGTAGAGTATATTCTAAAAACTTCTCTATAACGGCCGTTGGGGCGCAATGGCAACACCTTGTGACTGTAATCACGATGATTGTGGATTCTATACCCAATGCGAGCAATGAATTATCATCATTTCTCCCCTCTCATAGACAAAGCACGGCGATCCACTATTCTGCATGCATTGTCTCTAATTTGGATGCTTTCTAAGAAACTGAGTTCTTTGCCTTCCGTTTTATATGAGGGATAGAATTGATGAATACATAAAATTTTATAAGCATTTTGCTGTACTCCGCATTTAGCAGCGTAGGCAGAGAGAGCATAGTGTTAAGACACTCCGCTCTACATTAAGTTATATACATCTAAGAATTCAGGAGGCATTGCGTGTTGAGTAGTAGAACTTAACGCCGCACCGCCTGTGTGTAAAGACTGTACAGCTCTATTCATATGTTGCATTATTTGTTTATTTGTGTTAATCAGTTACGTAAGAGAAACTTGACCTAGAAAGTATCTACATTCTTGTCTCAGTAACATTAAATTTACACTCAAAATGCTTAATTCCTTCTTTAAAACTATGTTTTGTAGTAATATTATTGTAGTTGCGCACTGATCCTGGAATATAGCAGGGTAGGCAGAAGGAACCTAGAAACCTAGAGTTAAGACTCTTCTTTCCTATTGAGAAACTTTTGTTCCCCACTTTTTGGTGAAATCTGGAGGCACGACGGCTGTGGGTTCAATTATTTCTACTCGAGTTATAGAATAATTAATGTTTCTCCTTCCCTTCTAAACACGCAGTGCTTCGAAAATTCAGTGGAAAGTTGAGAACGGAGTGTCTTAACACTAGGTTCCCTCTGCTACTCTGCTGTATCTAGGATACAGCATGAGGCTGAAAATATATTTTAAAAACTTATTCCTATAGTAATTCACCATCACAACGACTCAAATCCATTCTTCCTGCACCTGGCCCACACAGCGCCGCACGCCGGCAATGAAGGCGGGCTACTACAACCGCCGCTCAATACAACTGTCAAGAACCGGCATATAGCTCACTCGGATAGACGTCTGTATGCAGGTATAATATACGCTTTATACGAGTATATATAGAGTAAGAAATATTAATATTTTTCTTAGATGCTAAGCTATCTATTATTTGACATATTTTTATGTTTATGTATTTAGCTATTTGTATACATACGAGTATATGTACATTGTGTATATATAGACACTCCGTTCCCAATTAGTCACTTCCGTTCTCCACTTTCCTCCGAGTTCTCAAAGAATTGCGTGTAGTGTAGCAGTACTCAACGCCGCGCTTGCCTTGTTCGCAAAGCGAGGAAATAAATATTTCAGTCTACGAAATAGAAATAGAACCCACAACCGCCACCTTTATATATCATATTTTTAATTTTACACAAACATTCCGATTATTATGCACAATTGCACATATTTTATGTTTATTATCTCTTTCACAAATCAAGGCGATGTAAATGATATAACTATTTATAATGCCCCGCTCGTTTTTAACGAACCTATGCAATTTAAATTTTGATATGCATTGTTAAAATGGTAAAACACAAATTGAACAAAACGTGTTCCGATTGTATCCGATTTGCCCAATTTTGTCGAAATTTTTTATGCAGTAACTGTTGCATAAATTATTATTCAAATTTTCAATAGACTCCCTCATGCATAAATGTAATTTATTTTTTCATTTGTATTCTTAATTATTTCATCTTTAAATCATTATTATGTCAGAATCAAAAGAGTCTTATTATATAACATTCTTTATCTTTCAGAGATCATTTCCTATTTGGACGATAGCATTGGTAAAGTTATAAGAGCTCTCGCGGACAAAGGCATCTTACAAAACACTCTAATAGTTTTAGTATCAGATAATGGAGCACCTACAGTAGGCCAGTTTAATAACTGGGGGGTAAATCTGCCGTTTAGAGGTAAAAAACAAACCCCATGGGAGGGGGCGGTTAGAGTGCCCGCTTTTATATGGCATCCGACCCTTAAACCGAGAGTTTGGCCAGGACTTATGCATATCACTGATTGGATGCCAACTCTATTGGGCGCAGTCGGTGGCGAAATTAAAGCTGAAATTGATGGAGTTAATCAATGGGATTCAATATCTCTAAATCGAGAATCTCAAAGAAAAGAAGTTCTTATAGCTATCGAGGATAGTTCCACGAATATGTACGGCGCGTATCGATCAGGAGACTACAAAGTTATTATAGGCAATGTGTCAGGATTGAGTAATGGCTATTATGGGGCAGAGTTTTTGAGAAATAAAGGACCACTTCCCGATTACTTCCCAGCTCTTCGTAATAGTATAGTTGCTAAAGTTTTTGAAAGATATGGTTTCACTTTAGACTATGATCAAGTGTTATCTATGAGAAAAGCCACTGTAATCAAACAATTGGACCGTGTGAGAGATTTAAATCGTTGTGAACCAACTCTAAGTAAGTATTATAACATGTAATTAGTTTTCTTACAACTTATCGTCGTAAAGTTAGATAATAACTTAAAATAAATATTATTACTCAGGCCAGTCTGGACGCAGAGGCACAAAGTGTGATTGTCGATTATACAATCGACTGGTTGTGGATTCGATCCCCAGTCGCAGTGCCTCATAAATACGGCGGAAATTGGGGAATGAGTGTCTAAACATTAGGTTTCTTCTGCCTACGGATGCCTGCTGGATGCAAAATACAGCGTGAAGCAAAAAAAATATTATCATTTGTGCAAGCTCATTACTTAAAAAGTTATAATAAACAATTATTATTTTTTTATTACATTATTTTTAGTATTTTAAATCCCTTACTCTCTATTATTAATTACTATTTATAATTAGTATAATTCATTTCGTCATCAGGTCGTGGCTGCTTGTACAATGTTAGGCAAGATCCTTCAGAAAGTCATGATCTTTGGAGTCGTGGTCCCAAAGTAGCTGCTTTATTAGTAAGTAGATTACAAGCATTATGGGGAATGCAGTTAAGAAGAGGACCTACACTCTTAGATGCAAGAGCAGATCCAGCCAACTTTGAATATAGATGGGTTCCTTGGCTCAATGATACAGATCCTGTAGTTAATAATACTAGCAATGATAATCTATCAATAAATGATATCAATTTTGAAGCTGTAGAATTAAATCGAGTAAGAAATACGTCTTCTTCGAACATCCCAACGGACGATACAGTCAGAAACTGTGAAAGTACATACGGGTTCAGAAATCTACTGTGTATATTAAGAAGTGTTTTCTAGTTGCATTTTGTTATTAAGTTGTGAATAGTTGTTTAATAGAAATAAATTATTGTTGATATTTTGAAAATGTTTTTAATATTATTTTCCTGGTATTAATAAATATGGAAAAAATATTGTATTTATGTTTACTGGAAAAACAGTATTTAATATTAAGTATTAAAATAGCACAATATTTTTAGAGAGTTAAAACACTCCGTTTTTCGAATTGCCCGAATTTAAGATACTCTGTTCTTATCGATGGTGATCACGGCCCCATATATTTTATGTTCAATATCATAATCATAAAGGATTATGATAGGTACACGCTTGTTAACTCTTTTTTTTTTATTCAATTTAATTTATTAGATATACTCTTAAGTACTCCTTACGTAAATTTTGAGACAATACGAGATTTGATTTGTATATGTGTAAATATGTATAGGACTATGTGTATTAATTATTAGCCTGTATTATTATGTAAAAAAGGATATTAAAATAAATAAATATTGTTAATTATGTTTATGTATCTGATATGTGTGTATTTAAGATGTTGACGTTTTTGAATTATATTTTATTGTTTTATTTCATTATTATTTGATTACTTTTAATTTTTAGGAGGTTGACAAGACGACTAAAATAATACGATGAGGACATCGTCACTGCCATTCTTTCACAAAGTCATAAATTTCATAAAACATTGACCATTTTTTTACACAAACATATTTTTTATTCTTTGTCCTTTTTATCGTCACGCCTGCGCCTGCACGTCCCGCACACAACCGGGTAGGCATGGGAACTAGTGCTAAAATACTCCGTTCCCCATTATTTAATTAAAGATAATAAATTATATTATATATTAAATACAGCTGCTATAAATGTATGTAAATATACATTTAGTATCTATTTATAACATCACCTTATCATTCCGTAATCAGTAACGTTATCTAGATGTACTCTTTATTTTTAACACGGAATCGAACCCACAAGCTTTGTCTTTGCGCCATACTAATCACGACAGTGTCTTTTATACTTTTAAACCAAAATTTAACATAACATTTAAAAAAAAAAATAATAAAAAGATATTTGTATTGTAGTTA
Organism: Heliconius burneyi; assembly: GCA_018247715.1. NCBI lineage: Eukaryota > Metazoa > Arthropoda > Insecta > Lepidoptera > Nymphalidae > Heliconius > Heliconius burneyi. The sequence goes on along the minus strand of DWGR01002732.1, from coordinate 2,729 downwards.
TCTCAAACACTTGTTGCAATCTACAAGCCAGTGGGAATACGTTCTCGGGTCACGTGTAGAGCTGTCAATATGCTCCTATCGTTTTATTTATATATACACGTTTACATGTTACGTACGCTTATTGATTTTCCTGTGCGAATTGGCGAAGAAAAAAATCTAGAAAAACCGTAAGTCTTAATATTTTATTCATATTTGTACTAAAAATAAAATAATATTTTTAAAAATACTTTTAATTTTTTTTATTCAAAGGTCTTTTATTTAGTACAAAATCATACTATATTGTATGGCAAACTTTCTCCAAAGTTATATAAAAATGTCCACATAATTGCGCAATACGTGTAACGGATTTCGTTGGCTAACTTATCAAGTTTACATTAGTACCTACATATGTCTGTTTATGTAAATAAATAATAGATATAGAATTTTTATTATTTTTTTGCAGATTATGATGTTAAATTTAAAATGTCTGGGCCTTTTGATATTATTACTTAAACGTGGAACGTCTGAGCATCCTAATGTTGTATTCATAATTGCTGATGATATGGTAAGTTAAGAAATTAATAACTAAAATTAAGAAAAATAATAATAAATCGATTGTTTCTATTTATATAAAAAATAATTAATTTGAACTCGTGACTATTGAATATTTTCCTTTTTCAAAATATTAGTTAATTTTCGGTTTGTCCATCTTCCCTATTTTCGGTTTTATTCTAAATGAGAATAATGGAAAAAAATATATTTATTATCAAAAACATTATTATTATATGAAAAATAAACATTATAAATCAGTACAAATGTAGAAAAATAATTTTTGACCCAATTTTTTATATTTAGTCGAGCATTTTAATAAGTAATTGTATATCTTAGCATTCAAAAGAAACTTTAAAAAATACATACCAAGGTTGTTATATAAAAGAAATAAATTTTATGTGTACTTTAATTATAATCGTAAAATATTTAATAGAGTTTAAATCATTAAGACATTAAATGTGAGGTATTCGGGATAATTATGTAAAACTTTGTAATAAAACTACAAATTTATTGTCTGTGTTAATACATTTTTAATAATTGCACTTCACTAGTCATTTCACTTTTATTGCGAGCTGAGCACTCACAACTGTCGTGTAACCTCCATACATTACTTGATCTACATTTACTCATATATACATATTTTCGATATTTTATATGCATTGCTTAATAACACAGTGTTAGGCAAATAAGAAACATTTATTATAGACATTAATATTTAAATTAAATTAGTTTCACGCTTTATCCCGCACATGGCAGGGTAGGCAGAGGGAACATAGCATTAAGACACTCCGTTCCTCACTTTCTGCTGAATTCTGAAGGCATTGCGTGTCGAGTGGCAGATCTCAAGGCCGCGCTTTGCCTCGACACCAGAGTGAAGGAATATAAAATATAAACGTTAATTAATATTTCACTTCCTCGGGTGGGAATGGAACCCACAACCGTCGCGTTACAGTCACACCCTTGTGCCACTGCGCCATGACGGCATCTAATATAGACATGAATATATATTTTGTTATTACTATAATGTATAACTATTATTAGGTTACAATAGCTATTCTTATCATAACATCAAAACAATATTAAGAAACGGTCTCTTTTCGTTTTTTTATGAGGAAAGCCTTTAATACAATGATTATACATAAAGAATATAAAATAAGTATTTAATTTCTATGTAAATAAATTGTATTTTAAATGTGATTTTTCTATGTAAATATATTATATGTTCCAAGAACCATAACCAAATGAATATTAAAAATATCGCCCTAATACGTCTATTATTGAATATACTACCAACACAGACAAATACACATTTGACTGTACTCGTATGTATCAATCATATCATTAGTAACGTCTCCCTCTGCCTATCCTGCTACATGCGGGATACAGCGTGAAGCTGAAAAACAAAACAAATAGTTAAGTGATTCACAATGTAGTTATATAAAGAAAATGACCTGACAAAATTAGAGTTACGTTAAAGGTGCAATGACAGACAATTCGTTCGGAATTTTTTACTTCCAATCCACGTTAGATTATAAAAACTGATTAATTGTTAAGGCTTTTCCGGTTTCGTTTATTTGGTTGCCAAAAATAAATAGATAAAGATAATAAGACTTAATCGAGATATAATAGAGGAACAAAAAATATATAGGCAGACTTTATATAGGTAGACTTTTATATATAAAATAAAATTGTATAAAGTATATAGTAAATAAAATTGTATAAAGTATATAGTAAAATATAAATTATTTCTTATATTTTATTCTTAGTTCTTCAAGTTATTCAAAGAGAGAGTGCAGATTGTCAATAGAATCTACCGGATTAATTTAAAGATTATTAATTAAGTGTCATTCAGTACATTTATTTATTATTGCTCTCATTATTATAATACAGCTTCACGCTGTATCCCGTGCATAGCAGGGTAGGAACCTAGTGTTAAAACACTCCATTCCCCACTTTCTGCCGAATTCTGGAAGCATTGCGTGTTGAGTGGCGGAAATCAACACCGCGCTTTGCCTCGACACCAGAGCGAAGAAATAGAAATATAAACGTAAATAAATATTTCACTGCTTCAAGTGGGGAACGAACCCACAACCGTCGCGTTACAGTTACACTCAAACAAACTATTACTACAAATATTATACTCGTAGTTATTTAACATCCGCTTATCTTTTAAGTAAATTGGTTAAACTGTTCCGGTC
>DWGR01002731.1:0-13198 GCA_018247715.1 Heliconius burneyi | reverse complement strand
GCGTTCCCTTAAAAGTTTGTGTTTTTTCTGCGCTCTAAAGTACATTGGAGCTGAGTATTTGATATTAATTTCCGCACACAATTTTATATTTGTTACCAACAAGCTTTCATGAGAAAAAAATTCTTGATAGGCGGACAGATAAACAAACTGATCCTATAAGGATTCCGTTTTTCTTTTGAGTTTATTAGAAGACCCTAAATAAAAAGAAATTATTTTATTTTGTGTCGACAGTACAATGCTAAATTTATAATGTCTACAAATTCTGGAACTTGGGTCCTTATTTATATATAAATGTATCCTTACACATACATCGACATAAAGTCTCCGTGTTCAGGTGCTATCGGTTATTCGAAAAAAATCAAAACTTAGATTTAAAGTTTATTTTAAATCTAAGTTTTGGTGTTTTTGCTGTCGTTATGAGGTCGTGATAGTTGTAGGTTCTATGCCCGCATGGGCGAATGATTACATTTTCTTCCATTTTATCGCTCCCAAGACAAATTTCGGCGTTTAGTTCCCACGCAACATCTCAAAACATAAGTGTAACTAGTGTTTTAACACTAGGATTCCTCTGCCTGCTGCTATTCGGGAAAAAGCGTCGACAAAATGTAGCGTACTTAGTATAACCAAAAGTATTTTTATAAAGTAATTCTCGCTCATTGTAAAAAAATAAAATATCAGCATCCAAACAATTTAACAAACATTTACCTGATTCATATAACAAAGTACTCTTTGATAGAATTTCTTTATGTTAATTGAGTAGAATAAAACTCTTTTATTTTTGATACTTCACACGATACAGTACGATTTTCTAACAATATTAATTTAGTTTTAATTTTTTGTTGGTAAACATTTTGGGATGTGCACCAGAACATTCATAGGTGCCCATATGTATAGATGTATAGATGGCATTTAATTTAAGTGCCCATGTAACTTAAAAGTGCAATTGGCAACTTCAAAAACGCTCTAATTGCAGTTTATACTTAGAATCAATCATTTGGTTAGTCAATTAAACTGAATTCTGATAAATTCCAGGTGACGGAGGTTTTTCGTAGGCGGCGTTTGATATACGTAGAAACAATTAGCCAAATCTATCATTCGTTACAAATTACAATTTTAATTGTAATGATTTTACATAGTTTTAATATACGCGATAATTTATTATAAAAAAATTAACCTCTTTATTTAATAAAATATGAATGATAATGAAATTATATATTTGAAAATATATACGCTTGATGTGATTGAAATTTTGACACGCACTTTAGACTTGGAGCAAAAGAGGAAAGTGCTCCTCTAAAGTAATGTATTAGAAATTAAGATATACATTGTACAAGCCTAACCGGTATTTGGTTCTGGAGGAAATATTAGTTCTGTAAAAGAGGTGTTTGATTCCTTTACATCAATACTTGGAGCGGAAGAAGAAAGAGGTCCTCTAGAATAATATGAAAGGATTAAAGACAAATATGGAACTAGTTCAATGACGCTTAGCTCTGGAAGAAATATAAGTTCTGTAAAAGCCTAGAGGTATTTGATTTCATTACAAAATAGACCACGAATGTCGTCTTCATACCTTATTGTAATAATGTAAGAAATTTTGGAAAGTATCTTGAGGCCTGTCGTGGCGCAGGCACATAAGTTTGTGATTGTGAACGCAGCTGGTTGTAGGTTCAAGAGAAAATGAAATCCGCCACTCAACACGCAATGTTTTGAGTGGCGGATCCCGCAGAATTCCGGAGGAAAGTGGAGAGCGGAGTGTCTTAGCACTAGGTTCCTTCGGCCCTACCCTGCCTGCCAACTATGCGTATGCGGGATACATCGTGAAGCTGACATAAATTAAATATAAATATATATTTCTCTGAGATTATTTCTATAAAAACATTATGTCAGGTGGTGGAACTTTTGACCCTAAGTCTGATGAAACATATATTATTGCTATACAAATTATAAAACGTCCAAAAACACGCCCAGCCCCCGGCTATCCTCTAATTAGGTGATCTTTTTTGTTAAAACGTAACGGTTCGCCTCCAGCATTTTTTCTATAAGTCACAATTTCCTTTATGCTAAAATGTTTACATGGTACGATAATATAATATTTTTAGTTTTTGAAGCCATTTATTCCAGGCACAATGACACAATGTCTAATTTGACATGATATTTGTGGGTTCGATTTCTATTCGGAAATGAGTTGTAAAATTTTCTCGTCGGTAAAAGGAGAAACCTGGCATATAGTTACGCCACTCTATACACATTTTCTCATATTAGCAGAAAAATAGAGTGTTTTGATAGAAGTTTCACTTTGCCTACTGTAGAAACAGATGATATGTTGGCTAGCGTATATTTATTTAAATCTTAATTGGTTTTTGTAGTTTAATTTTGTACGTAACAGGTTTCGTAATAGCTTCTTGGAAATACGTCCATTCTCTCTAATCAATTAAGGAAATGCGCGCACATCCGATCACGACGATTATCAGTTCTAATATAAGATAATTGAGTGAGAATTCACTCATTAAATGATTCAATTCGTTTCAATTCAATGTTTTATTTATACGAGTATTCATGTATCTTAATTCCTCCGAGTGGGACTCGAGCCCACACCTGTCACTTCTACAGTGAGTCGTTGTCCCATTGAATATATAAGATTTTTTTTACTTTCTCCGCTCAGATAACAAGAAAAAGCGTGGCGGTGAAATTCGCTACTCTACACAAGGGAAACGGAGTGTCTTAACACAAAGTTCTCTCTGCCTAGCATGTTGTATCTGGGATAGAAAATATATTATCAATTTCTAATAATTATGATGACACAAAGTGAAAGCATCGATTTTTTAATAGAGCGATAAGATATCGGTATCAACGTTAGTAAACAATAGTGACGTTAAAGCTACAGTTAGCATTAGCAAGTTACTTGGTTTTTATTAGTTTCTTTCTTTCTACGGTTTGGGCTTGAAATCATCCCTTTAATAAATTAATAAAAAATAAAACTGATATTATAGGCCGTTTAGGCACAGCGTATGACTGTAAACGACAGTTGTAGGTTCGATTTTCAGTCAAGGAAATTAATCATTTTCGTAAAGCTTTAACTCTAGGAAGATAAAGCAAAATTGTATACAAATATTATAACAATACACAACGAAGAACGACACTCACTAAATTCTTTCCGTCTATCTAGCAATGCAAAAAAAAGAACAGATAGCTATTAATTACATGAGAAATCTGATAACGGGTTCTCTGGTCCAGAATCTCTGCCTTAAAAACAGTTTAAGCCTTATGATTAGACGTGTTCAAAATTTTAACATCTCCCAGCGCAAGCCACGTCCGATGTTAATTGGTTTAGAGAACCCTTTGTGAAATTACTTACTTCATACTTTGGTGGGTCAAAGTGGTGCGCATGACCAAAAAGTATTATAGCTCGTTCCAAAGTTATCTGGATTCTGGAAAAAGAAAACAGTAAATTTATAAAGAAAAAAAATACGTTATTTCAGTTTTTTTAGTAATCGATCATAGACTGTCTGCAAGCGTTTGTTTAAAGCTACAAGAATAACTTTGCATGCATGTTTATACGTACACGTGTTAAAACGTACCATAGTTTTATTTATTATAGATAATTTTCCTTGTTTTTGTGTTTGCTTGTATACAATAAAGTTAAAAGGCCCTCGTGGCAATACAGCATCGGGTCGACCGTTTCCCACTTCCTCCCTCCGGTGCGTACGGATCGGAGTGTCATAACAATAGGTTCTTACTGCCTACCCCGCTGTATGTCTGATACAGTGTAAAGTTATAAAAATGTTGCTCTCTGATTTCCCATATAAAATCTTAGAATATAATAGCACAGCAGGGCAGGCAGAGAGAACCTAGTATTAAGACTCTCCGTTCCCCACTTTATGCCGAATTCTGGAGGCATTGCGCGTTGAGTGGCAAGAGCTCAACGCCGTCGCTTTGCCGAGACGGCAGGGCGAAATAAATATTTCACTTTGAGGATCGAACCCACAACCGTCGCACCACAGTCACATCCTTGTGCCCCTGTACCACGACGGCCTGCGTTCCCAAAGTGCCTTTGCCTTTTTCTATAATATATTTTAGGATATATTATGGAAAAACGCATTCATAATTAACAAACACGGTCTAAACTTTAGATGCTTCTCATATGAAACCTCACATTAAGCTGAATTATGTTACAAATTACTTAAAAGCTTGCTACGAGTGTGACAAGCTTTCAAAAACAACATTATACGTAGTGGCACTACGCCGTCGTACTGTAGAGTTAATTAAAATAAAATACCCTCGAATATAACAGTTATTTCGTTCAAACCAATGTGTTATTGTAAATTTAAAGTCGTAGCTGAGTGTTGGAATTATTATGAAAATTATGTAGATAGGTTCAGCGACGGTAAGTGCGGTCAAATATGCATGGGTGTGCAAATAACCTTTTGTTCGATATATAGTGCATGCATGCAAGTTATGATGCTGTCGTGGTGCAGGGGCACAAGCGCGCGTTGGTAGATTCGATTTCCATTTGTCCCACATCAATTCCCGATCTGGTGGTGAAGCAAAGCGCGGCGTTGAATTTCGCCATTCAAAAGTGGAGAACGGAAGTGTTTTAATAGAAACGATGCTATTTACCACTAGGCTTGCGGGTTCCCTCTGATTATTGCTATGTGCGAGATACAGCGTGAAGCTAAAAATATAAATGTTCTAGAGCTTCGTTATCGTAACCGAAACTATTGACTATCCGTATTACAAAATTATCTATAAAGGTAATTAAATACGATATAAAAGTTTTAGAGATTTTTATGAAGGTGTGGAGTCTAGATGAGACTTGTTTTGACAGGTTTTTTATTTTGCCTGGCCGAGTCGACACAATACCGCTAGCACGAAGTACCGATAACTACGAAGAACTTTTGTTACTAGGAAAACTAAACAACAAATATAACTAACTATTAATAAAACATTCTTTATAAATCAATTTTAAAATATAAAATAACTTCAGCTACACGCTGTATTCCGCACACAGCAAGGTAGGCAGAAGGAACCTAGTGTTAAGACACTCCGTTCCCTAGTTTCCACTGACATTTTCGAGGCATTGCGTGCTAACTGGCGGAACTCAACACCAGGCTCTTGCCTTGGTACCAAAGCTAAGAATATTAATAATAATATAATTAATTCCCTCGATTGTTAGCCAATAGGAACTAATGTAGTTTTTTTGTAGTGTCAATGTAGTTTGAGACACTCCGTTCCACACTTTTCAGGAACATAATGCCGTACTTTATCTTAATGCCATAATTTCCCCAAATGGGAATTGAAGTCACATCCATCCAGTGCCGCTACACTACGACGGCATGTGATCGAATTTATGTGATTAAATTAATTTACGTTATTATACATTTTCATTTCCAAATATAACAATATTCGATTGTTTTGAATAATTTAAACTCACGCACTAACTGTAATTAGGGCAAAGAAATCAATAGTTGTAAGGGTCGCGTTCGATACTCTTCGATTGTACTATTTTTTTTCTATCTATACATATCCTGCATGATTGAGGCCAGTATCGGCGGAAGGGCTATCTGTCACAGGTGTGACTGTAAACGCATCAGGTCTTGCGTTTGATTCGTTTTCAAGATTATTTAAGTATTACATTTCCTCGCTTTGGTAGCATCGTTGAGCTACGACAGTCAAACCGCAATGCCTCCAGAATTCGATGGAAGAATGAGGAACGGAAAGTCCAAATGTCTTAATGGAAACGGAGTGTCTTTACAGAGTGGTTCCCGGGTTCCCTCTGATTACTATGCTATGTGTGAAATACAGCGTGAAGCTAAAAGAATATTGTGCAAATTCTGCAAAGAAATTTCAAACAGGAGTCTAAATTTCCTGTGGTAACCTACAAAGCTTTAAAGTATATACAAAGAAAATATTCGCTTAAGCACCACTGTTTCACATCAAACATAATAGAGATGGGACCACGATAAAAGACTCAGTATCCAATAAACATAAAGCGATAGAATAGAATAGAAGTTAAGTAAGTAAACCTTTCTATACGTTTATTGCTTGTTCAAAATGGGAAGTAATTAAAGACATGATATTATTTATAAAAACACACTTTAATTATTCACTAAATTACTTTAAAGAGTTCCACTATGTAGGTCCTGGCTCCATTATCAGAACAACTCCATGTGCTTCAAGTTTTGTAGAACGTATTCAGAGCTCGGAGGTACACTCGGATGGTTCACGGTAGCCTTTGAGTTTCACTATTTAGATCTATCTTATAAGCCTAAGCTACGTCGCATTCAATTTCTTCGATTTTATTACATAGTTACAAGTCGAACTAATAAAAGTTAATACTAGGTTGCCAGGTTCCCACTGCCTATCTCGCTATGTGTGGGATACAGCGTGAAGCAAGAAAAACATATTTCTTGCATATAACAGAGTAGGCAGAGCTAGTGTTAACAAACTTGGAATCCTACTCGAAGCCGAAACTAGAGACGAGAGATGCATGTTAACTGGTGAAATTCAACACCATGCTTTTTTTTTAATCCTAAGATAGGGAAACGACAATATATTTTAGCATCGAATAGGGATTGAAGCAACACCGCGTTTTCAGCTAGACAGCCGGAGCTAGACAGCGTTGGAACCCAAAGTTTAAAACGGGATCCTATTATTATGACCGTTTTCTGTCTATCCGTCTGTAACCAGACTATATCTCATGAACTATTATTTAGATAATTGAATTTTTTACAGATGATGTATTTCTGTTATCGCTATAACAACAAATACTACAAAACAGAATAAAATAAATATTTAAGTGTTTTTATTCACACTATATCCAACAAATAGCAGGTTAGGTAGTGATAGAAGGAAAAAGGAAATCCACATAGTTTCCCACCCCAAAAAATAATCTATTTCACTGAATGGGAAACGTACCTACAACTGTTACATCAATCAGTTGCTATTCTAAACATCTACAATATCTAGATTAATATTAATAAACTAACTCAGAACCTAGAAATGTATTCATACTAAGTTAGACCTAAAATAATATTTATACATCTACCCTGTCAGAACCACCCCGACTCCGTCCCAAAGGGGACGGTTAATTTATTATACGCCACACCCTGATAATTAGTCTAATAAGAATGATAGATTAAGGCTTTTAAACTACTTTAAATTTTGTTTTGTGGGATGTAGGTTCGATTTTTCACAAAGCTATTTTCAACTTTTTTAGCTTTTATATAGCCGGGTCTCTATCCTGCTATATAAAAGCTAACAATTCTCTTGAGATTCTGTTGTTAAGACACTCCGCTCTCCATACACAGTTCAATTTGCAATAAGTGGCATAACGTCGCGTTTTGTCGCCACAGTGAGATATAACAAAAATCGAAATAAGCCCCGAATGTTATACCGGTTGCAAAGTAATAGTCGGTTCAAATGATATTTAAAGTGAATTAAAATATAGAGACCATCATATCATCATCTAGCTTCTGCAAAACAACTGATGTGTATAAAAGACAAAGTATCTACAAGCTTTTAGGACGCAAATCTCAAACGTACTTGCGTAGTTTGACGTAACGTTGTCACGGCGAGGGTGACAATGGATCTTCAAAATTTAAACATTTACAATTATTTTATATTAAACTTATGTTTCTTTTTAATTAAAATTAATAAAATAACACAAATCACTCAAACAGTCGAGCATCGTTCACGGAGTGACTTGACACTAGATTAATACAAATTAAAATTTACTTCTCTATTAAAATATGAGAGGGAAGATTAGAGCTCTTCTCTCCCTCATATTGTAATATGATTTTCTTTGCAATATAAAATGATTATTAGATTTTAGTAGAATTAAAAAATAATCTCAGCATAATGACTCCATAAAAAACCTAGTGTTAAGACACTCCGTATCCCACTTTCTACTGTTATCTTCAAGATATTACTTAATAAGCAGAGAGCGAAATTCAGAGCGAGGGAATGTAAATAATTAATGTTTCTGAATGAAAATAGAACCCGTAACCATTGTGTATACAATGTGTCAAAATTCATTGTTTAATTTTTCCACTTTTATGTGAAATAAGTACTTACTTAATATTTGTAAGCACCACATTGTGTTTCACTAAGCCAAATGAACAAAAAGTATACTATAATATAGATTTTCCCCCGAAAGAGACTTAAGCCCACATCCCTCACGTTCATTATCCTAACAACGAACTGTACCACTTTAGTGTTTCTTGTGTGTTATAAAATGTACAGTTTCTAAACAAATATTTAAATATTTTCGTATTACACAAGATTTCTTTGATGTAAAACATAAATTCCAGGAGAACCGAGTAAGCAAATATTATAATAAGACACGAGAATATTTAAACAAAGTAGATGCTTGTTTTATACTCTGTTATATACTTTGTCTTGAGGGATATATGAAGTTTTTAATCATTCTTTATTTCTGTTTATAGTTTGAGTTCCACGATATATCCCACAAACCCATATATTCGAGGGTAGGATTAAAGGAAAACTAATATTACATATATTGCAATGTCTTAAGGGCAGAAAGTGCACACTGATCTCGACTATCCCCCAATTGCTTTCTTATGCTACCAGAGCGGGGAAATGCAAATAATTTATTTCTCCGAGTGGAAATAGAACCCACAACATTAACTACTTTAATTTTATTGCATATTATAAATTATTCTTACTTCTATGTTCTGGTGGACAAAGCTCGCCGCTAAGTTTCTTCATTCAACTCGCACGATCTCCAAAATATTGTGTAAAAATTATCATCTTTTTACCCAACTGGATTGTGTTTTTCATGCGTATCTCGTGTGTATGTATGTAATATTCTTTATTACCTCATATCTCCTGAACTGTTGAATGGATTCATAATGGAGGTATCGTTAGATTCATCGTTATAATCACGGCGACGCTATTGTTCTTAAAAAAAGTGTTTTTTCGAATACTTCAATATGATTATCTTGTTTTTTATTGATGTTCAATTGGAAAATCTAGTAATATTTATTGTAAATTATATAAAACTTGCTTCTTCTTTTTAGCAGAACTGCTTTCGTCACCGGTGGTCTTGTATGACACTGCTGACATTTTTATATTACTTGACAATTCAAAAGTGTTTGTAATGGCTTAATTGAAGACAGAACATTTTGATTAAGATCTTAAAATATTTCTCTTAAGCACATAATTAAAAATAGAATGAAAATTAAAAGAAATTAAATTTTAAATAAAACAATCGAATATATTATATTATAGGTTTTACTCCGCCCTTATAAGATCTTACCATATTTATCAAGGGAAACATATTTTTGTCTGAATAACTTATTAAAAATATCTGCTTCTCAACATGCAATGCTTCCAGAATTTCTCCACTTACCCTGCTATGCCAGAAAAAATATATAATAATATCTGACATTTTCTATACATCATAGTCACCCTACATATTGAGAGTGGATCCACTCTTCGTAGAACGTACTCACAGTATAACTCAGTTTGCTTAATACCTTTTAAACTACCTCCATTGCGTGGCTACAATAAAATTATGTGAAGACGAATATTGATGTTGGGGGAATTTCATGTAGGTATCTATACAGAAAATATTTATAATAAAGCTCCAGCAACTGGTGAAAAAAGTATTTAATATAATTAAAAGAAATGAATTCATAGCCAAACAGAACCTTTGATTATCACTTTTGTGTTAAGACATTTTCCGCTTTCCGCTTTCCAGTATTCATGACATTGCACGTCATATAACGAAGGTTTACCAGAGCGGTGTAATTTAAATTAGTTATTCCCTCGAAAGAAGATCGCAAACAACCATTTACAGGCCAAAACACAACCCGTTAACAGGCAGTCGTTCCCAACAAATTTTACCTTTATTTCTACCTTTAATTGAACAAGACGGTTGTGGGTTAAATTTCCATTTGGAAGAATGAAGTTTTTTCATTTTCCCGCTCTGGCAACAAAGACAAAGGCGGCTAATAGTGTCATAACACTAGGTTCCCAGTTTCCCACTACCTAGTCTGCTACTCTGGATAGTACGAAGCTAAAATGTGATAAATGTAAGAATTAATAGTTTTTAGCTTCACTTTGAATATTGTTCTACCGTTATTTAACTACGAGTGGTAACTTCGCGGACCAAAATAATAAACCAAAACAATGTATTTCATAACTTTTCAATTTGAAAACTTTACAAATTCTTCCAATCCACTTCTTTGGGTGAACTCTTGAGGGCTGGCTGCCTACATTGATTTTTATTAATATATCTATACTATATCTGTTTGTTTTTTTAGCTTCACGCTTTTTCCACCGAATTATATGAGCAATGCGCGCAAGAAAAGGGAATTAAACGGGAATCGAACCCATAACAATCGTGATTACAGTCGCACGCTTGTACCACTGCGCACACGACGTGGCACGATGGCCTGCTTGTACCACGGCGTTGAGTTCCGCCACTTAACAAGCAATGATTCGTATTGGGGCAATAGCAGTAAAACGGAGAGTAAAGTGAAAAGCTAAAGAAAAAAAACCATATTCATCACAGCTGTACAGTATACTCGTATACACTCGAATGGCAACGTGGGCATTAGTCCGAAGACATCACATGAACAATGAGATGAGAAACAATCGCCTTTTATAGTACAAGAGTTATTGTTTAGAAGATAATTTGCTTTTTCTTCAGATTGCTGTTCTAGATATTGTGATGGATGTAGTGGGTACATTCACATTCATATTAAGGATATATATATTATTGTACATATAATATGTTAGATATATCTCTTACAATTTTACCATAATTAGTAAGGAAAAACACTTTTTAGAAAACATATAAAAATTTGTACCTACACCTCAAAAAATTATGTTTTCTAAAAAAGTATGGGCAGATCTCACTCAGTTGACCTTCGAGAACACAGCATCAATGATACTCGAAGAAGGTCACGTAAAAAGCATTATGGTATGTACATATATGCGGATTGATGACAGAGGACGAGACAAATGAGGAATACAGAAACCTATGAAAGTCAGGAAGTAAGACAGAGAATACTACGGAGTTAGACTTATCTACACAAAATTAGTTGTTTCCAGATAAAAAGAAAAAGGTTTACGAGATATTTTTCAAATAAAGTTGCTTAAAGTTTTATTTAACTAAAAACCATTAAAAGGCTCATTTAATGAGGAATCTAATCCACTACTACTTTATTTATTTATTTGTCACTTATTTATACTGGATCAATATCCAGTATTATTAAGTCAAAATCTGTCTGATGAATCTCATTACATTTGAAAGAATGCATGTCGCTCACTACTTTGAGCCCTCATAAATTCTAAGCTAAACACTATACTGCAAAAATATTGCGCCATTGTGTTGAGGGCTCAAATAGGTCTAGCTTTTTAAAAAATAACCCAAATTGGAGATCTGGATCTGGACTTTAAAGCCCCATATGTTATTCGCAGCGTAGCTGCACAAGCACACGACTCTATGCCCACCCGACTCGACGCGACAAGCTGTGGATTCGATTCCCACTCGAAGAAATTAAATATTTAATATCTTCATTTCATCGCTCTGGTAACGAGGCAAAACCTGGCGTTGTTTCTGCCACTCAACACGCAATACCTCCAGAATTCTGCGGTAAGAGGGGAACGGAAGACTCTTGACAGGAACAATGTGTACATTGTACACACTAGGTTCCAGGTCGATATGACCACCTTAAAGGCCAGCAACACACCTGTAGCTCCTCTGGTGCTACACAGGTCGTGAGCGGTGGTGATCACTTACCATCAGATGACCTATTCGCCCGTTTGCCTTGTCTTTTCTATAAAAAAAATAATCACAAAACAAAATAATTCAGATGAGGCGGAGCCTCGAGCGGGTCGCTAGTATTAAATATATTATTACTTAAATGGAATTTTAATCCTCTACCATCACCTATAATCAACAAACATGTCAAATTATACCAAAATTATATATGAAGATTGTCGTATAATCTTTGGATACTGCCTAACGAACCCTTCTATGTAATTTTATATAATGCTTTGTCAAACGGTAAATATTTCTAGTTTTATATTTCTGAATCAGCATTGCTCGGAAATATGCTCAGTCATGCGACGTCATATAATTTGGGTTGCGTACAATAATAGAAAAAAATCGGAACTTGCAGACTACTTTCTTGTCTGTCGGTTTGTCTATTCGTATATCAAGAATATTTCTCAATAGAGCTCGTGGAGTTACTAAGCTAAAATTAATATCAAATGTCCAGATTTTCAGTATTTTTGAACATAAAAAAAATAAGTTGACTTAATCAACGAAATCAAAAGGTATGCCTATGTTTTGCAATGTTTTTGTATGTTTGTCTGCGCTTGCGCACGCTAATATGATAAACGGCTTAGCTGATTAAATACAAGTTTCACTTCTTTCGTTTCGTTTTTGTAATAAATAAAAAAGTCTTAAATAAAATATAAATATAAATATTTTTCTCAAGAAACTTATTATTTTATTTGAAGGGAAAAAATTTGGTTTTCAATGTGTAGATTGATATACGTCTTTATAATGATAATTTTAGCAGTAGACGAAAGTCATTAAGGTTAGTAAATAGAATAATATAAGCGGGCAAAGCCGCGAGCGGATCGCTACTCTGTTATAATTTATAAATAAAATTATAAGTGACTGATATTCTCAGTAATCTACAGAATCTAATATTAAAAAAAGAAATTACAGATAGGTACTTTGAAAAATGTAAGTGAGCATTTAGGAAGATACTTTGGAATATCCACAAATTCAATTTTGGGGTCGAAATTTTAGATTCAAAATCTTATTAAAAAAGTAAGGTATTTATTGCCTTCTCAACCTTACACTGCAAAGAAGCTTTGGGCTTAATTTCGACTCGGGAGAATGAATTATCTTTACTTTTCTTGTTCCGTGAGAAAGGGTGAAGCGTTAGTTCCACCACTCCGCAATTTTTCTTATCTGAACCTGAACACAGTAGAGAATTTCGCGTCTTCACGCTAGGCTCTGTCTCCCTGTCGTGCTATATGCGGGACACAGCGTGAAACTGCAAAAAATAAAAAAAATATAAATTATGACAAAATAGTTTTTTATTTGAGTCTTCTTATATACATATATATATATATATATATATATATATATATATATATATATATATATATATATATATTATATATTTATGTTTATATGTGTGTGTTAATT
>DWGR01002730.1:0-13205 GCA_018247715.1 Heliconius burneyi | reverse complement strand
AAATTGGTACAAAAACGTGCAGAGGGCGAGATCGATTCGCACTTGACTACTTTTTATTCTATATTCAAAACCGTAATAACCACGCGTACACTTCTTGAAGCCACGATAAAATCCAATATTACATTTATAAAATATTTCAATACAAACGAGAGTCGGTAACTGAGAAAATTTGAGCGAAAATCTGAGGTTAGAAGTAATGTTACGTTTTAACTTGCCTTTGATTTCACGTTTTCCCTTTTGCTATATATTTTTCAATTTGGCTATTTGTGGAAACTTATGTATAACATTTCGTATTATTTTTTACTACATTGTCTATATACATATGGACACATGTACATTGTCAGGCCTTAGTGTACAGACACTCCTTGCTTTATTTTTCTTCTGGAATTCATAAACGGCATGTTTGGTAGCGAAATTCGAAAATAATACAATTCTCTAAATAGAATCGAACCCTCGACTAACGCGATTACGGTCAGGCGTATTAATGGACCATAATGGCCTAATTTTTCAGCTTCACGTAGGAAAGTAGAGGGAACTATGTGTAACGACAAATCTTAAGTTTCACCCAATTTATGAGTAATTACGTATTAAATCTCCTCGATCGTTTTGATATTACGTATTGTTTATAGTATGTTAGTATATATACGTAATGTTTACAGTTATTATTCTACTAGGCCACAACAGCCTTTGCTTCATTTAAAATAAATCAATTCTCACTTTCTTCCCTAAATCTTACATTTCGTTACCAAATATTCAACATTTTAGGGCAAGCTATGATAAAATCCGTGAAGTGCTGAACGATGTTCCTTGATCTTTATAAATTATTGCTTGACAATTTTCCTTGCAACCTCTTCTTTATATATGTATGTGAACTTGTATAGGGATTGATATCAATTTTAATGTTTTTAACATCATCTTCTGGAAGGATATACCAGAACGGGTACGAGTTTCATTAATGGACAAAACGTTGAACAAGAACTAAATGTACTATTCTTAACACTAGGTTGCATTTGCCTTACCTAATATACGAGATACAGCGTAAAGCTGCAAAAAATACTATACCTATGACTTTCAAGAGGAAATCGAACCTACAATAATGACCAAGCCCTTCCTAATTTCGCCATATCAACTTTAATATTTCATAAAAAGAAACGATTTAACTCAAACGATTAAAACCATAAGCGAATTTTTCTCACATTCGACCTTTTAAAAATTTTTTGTCAGCGGAAAACCTGCGATGCCGAAATTTTAGCCTCGTTTCGGTGAAGTACGTATACGCGTGTAAAATAAAATATAAACCGATTTGAAAGTGTTCCTTTATTTTGAAAGGCAGTGAATACGATTCTCGAATGCATATTCAAATAAATGTATGGGAAATCATACATAATATGTATTTATTCTACAAATAATTAATATAAAGTAATAATTGACATACAATACGTCACATATTACGTCCATTTAATCATCATAATACAGAAATTAATTTTCTCGATCATAAACATTAGAGACCGTCGTAGCGCAGGGGCACAAGCGTGACATTGTATCGCGGCGGATGTAGATTCTATTTATTAATATCTTCATTTCCTCGCTCTGGTACCAATGCACCGAAGATGACAATAACATTAAAGTTTGCACCACAATGCCTCATAAATTTGACGGAAGGTGTTGGAGTGTCTTAACACTAGGTTCCCTCTGCCTACCCTGCTAGGGTAACCTAATGTCCAAGTATCCGTGATACAGGATGACGCTGGAAAAAATATAAGTAACATAAATATATTGTATAATAATATTTATTTATTTTTATCATGTGAAAAACAAACGTGTTGTGTAAGAAAGTATCAAAGATAATTTAGAAATGAAACTTATATTTATAAAAAGAAGATTTTTGTGGAATTTTATTGATATGTAAAATTCCACAAAAATCGTAAATAATTATTTTCAGTACGTACCTGTAGTACATACTGAAAATTATATTTTTTTTCATATGTGTTACTTGATTCAAGACACACTGTTTTCCACTTTCTGATTATAGTCAGACACTGTCACGCCATACCACATATTTTTCTCCGCATTTTCCTCTAATTTACTGAGAAGCTGTAAGATTGCTTCTACCGAGCGAATGACAAAGAAAACTTAATTAAGGATCCACATTAAAACTCTCTATTTCGGCTGCAATCCAAGATACCATCTTATTGCACCCTCGAGGCTATTTTCCAAATTGACCCAACATTCAGCCTCAATCCGAACTTTACTTTGATAGCTCGAATTATTTTAATAGTATTATGTAAGTTTTGTAAAGTTAAGTTTAGTTCTTGAAGTTAAGCTTGTAATCTATAGCGATTTTGAGTGTTTTATCGGAAGCGTTAAGTTCCGCTCCTTGATAAACGTTAAGACTTTCCGATACCGTTTTAAATATAAATTACTCTGAGTTCAAATTGAACCCACAACTAAAAGGTTGCTAGCCAACTACGCCACGACGGGAAATAGTAATAGCCTTCTTAGAATATTCCAACTTCTTATAAGATTTTCTCCAACAATTCGTCCCCAAAAACGCTTACGTGTCCACTTCACGTAAACGTGAATAAGAATCAAATATCGAATGGATATTAAATTACAGATTGCGTTCTTTAGGGTTATAACGTCGACTTAGAAATGGCTTTTTAAGAATATTATTAAATGGAATAGTGGATACTTTTTATTATTTCATACGATCGATCGATCGATCTACTTTCTGCCCGAATTCGACACATTATGAGTTGAATAGCGCATGGTGGTTACGATAACTTAATACTGAGTTTTGCCTTGCTGGGCAAAATATAAAATAAATTAAATATCAGCTTCGCGCTGTATCCCACACAGCAGGGTAGGCAGAGGAGGAGGTAGGTAGATGATCTCAGTGCTAAGACACTCTTTCCGTTCTTTCTGCCGAATTCTTATCTCAACGCTGCGGTTTGCCTCGACACCAGGCGAAGAAATGGAAATTTAAACGTAAACAATTATTTCATTTCCTCAAGTGGGGATCGAACCCACACCCATCGCGTTACAGTCACATCCTTGTGCAGCTGCGCCACGATGGCCTCAATATAACATACGTACACAAATATTTAATTCGCTTCGTAGTGACATCCTCTGATTGTGAACAAGATGGTCGCGGGACTGGGGAATACTCGGGGGAGCGAAATATTTTGATTTCCTAGCTCCGGTAATGAAATAAAGCGCGGCTTTCAGTTTTGCTACTCAACGCGCAGTTACGCTTTTATAATTTTTCAATACCATGGGGAAGCAGATCAAAGCCCAATTCGTTCAATTTTGCCATTGTTTTCATCGACTTGTGGCAGGGTGCATTGTCTTGGTGAAAAAGGATTTTTTTCTTTTTTTCTGTGCGGTCGTTTTTTTGCGATTTCCTCCTTCGAACGCACCAGTAAGTCAATATAATAATCACTGTTGATCGATTTACCTTTTTCGAGGTAGCCAATGAAAATCATGCCATGTGTATCCAAAAAAAATTGACGCCATGACTTTGCCAGCTGACTGCTGCGTTTTCGGACGTTTCAGACGGCTTTCGCTAGCTATGCGCCACTCAGATGATTGGCGTTTCGACTATAGTGATGAATCCATGTTTCGTCCATGGTCACGTAACGACGAAAGAAAAAACTTTTTTGTTGCGAGTAAATAGCGATGAACAGCTTTCTGAATCATCGGCTCGTTGCTGTTTTTGTTCCATCGAAAGCAATCGCTGCACCCACTTGGAAAAAACCTTTTTCATGCTCAATTTTTCATGAAGGATAGTAAATACACTTCCATATGATATCTGTGTCATCTCAGCAATCTCACGGAACTTCACTTTACGATCTTTCATTATAATTTTTGTCACTTCACTCACATTTTCCGGTGTAACAGCTTCCACAGGTCTACCCGAGCGTCCCGCGTCATTTGTGTCGGTACGACCACGTACTCGGAAAACCACCGACAAATCGTTGCTTTCGATGGACAAGAGTCCGGGTAACATTTTTCAATCCATTGTTTTGCTTGCAGGGTGTTTTTACCCATTAAAAAATAATGTTTTATCAGAACACAAAACTCGGTTTTTTTCCATTTTTTAAACAAACTACAAAACGACTTTACTTTAACCTCGATAACTCAGCTGTTTCTGGTCCGATCGACTCAAAATTTTGACACTTTTCAAGTAAAGGTTAGTACTCTAAAAAGACGTTACTACGAGCGCCATCTCTGGGTAGAATAGTAGAATAGTAGATAGAAGTAATAGGTAATAGTAGATAGAAGGTAGCACATAAATCAATAAGTCCGAGGACTTAGTGATCCATGTGCTACCTTCTATATATAAATTTAAACTAATAAATAAGTTTTGCTTACTTAAAATAACTTTATGTTCTTAAACATACATTGAACATTAGTAAAGACCGAATGACGTGAAATTTCAAAAATCACATATTTCTCATATTTCATATTAAACAACCCTCTAAAGGGTTGACTGTCACTGTCGACGGTTACTTTTTACACGTTTTCATCAATCTACGTCGCTTTGACGCACTGTAAAAGTTTTTTGTCTACATATACTTCGGGATGTATTAGCTATATGAAATATTTCTTTACATGTTTAAATAAATATTTTTATATAGAATGTTATTAAAATATTGGTATTCTTGACAGCTTTCGAATAGTGGCATATATCAGAATTAACAGACACCAACAATTTTAGGGCATAATTATTTCATATTTTAAAGGTTCCTTTCGTTTAGTTACCAATTTAAGATTGTAGATTCTCTTATTAAAAAAAATTAACTAAAAATGGAAAACAGATCAGTTTATTACTATGTGGTTATTATGAAAATTATTTAATCAATCCTGAATACTTCTTTAGATAATTAGAAAAATATGTATTTAACTTCACGCTGTACCCTTCTTATTGGTAGACCTATTTCTGACCCATAATGTTCCCCACTTTTCCTATAATATTCGATATATTTTACATCGAGTGGCGTAACTTGATTCCGCACCTTCGAACCCATTCTCGTGTCCAAAACATTCAAAGCTAAACAAATAGTTTAAGCTCTTAATATTTACAGAAAGCACACGTGGAACAATAGTTTTACACGATTTCCCCATAACGTACGTACATATTTGTATATATATATTGTTGTTACGATAAACAATAGAAAATTGCTTCCTCCCATACCCAGTATATAGAGTGGTTGAAAACTCATTCAGTATGCAGCATAATAGTGGGCGACTCACGCCCTCACGCAAAACAAACATTTGTATGTAAACTGTATAATAGAAGATAGGGCAGATGTTTCAACAGCTACCTATTGGAAAATGTGGGGGGCGAGGTTAATTTTAGTTGGATGTGTGGAGAATTGAATTTTGTCTCTCTTGGTTAATAATATTTTGGTGTTGTTATTGGTTTTTGAGATATAGTGATAACGTGTTATGATTATAGTGATCATGATTGTGGGTTCGATTCCCATTTGAGGAAATAAAAGATTTATTTAATGGTGGTTTCTCTCTGGTGTCGAGGCAAAGCGCGGCTTTGAGTTTCGCCACTTAACACGCAATGCCTACTGCTTATTTACACGCCGGCCTGGCGCAGACGCACAAAATGTGAATGTAACGCGAAGGCTGTGGTTTGAATCCTCACTCGAGGCAATAAATAATTATTTAATAATATTTTTATTTCTTCGCTCTTGCAACAAAGCAAAAGTCCGACATCGAGTTCCGCCACTCAAGACGCAATACCTCAAAAAGTTTGATGGATAGTGAGGAACGGAGTGTCTTAAGACTAACTAAATTTCCTTCTACCTACCTTGCTGTATGTGAGATGCAGCGTGTTAGTGTGTATGTTAGTGTAAGTTAACTTTTGCAAACTCAATTTGACCCACTTCCCAGCGTTCGATTGAGCTGAAATTTGGATTACAATTTTAGTTTTAATGACGATAGCAAACAAACAAACATAAAAATAAGAAAATATTTTGAAAATATATTACTTATACATGTTTATACCACTATATTACGAGTTACACTGAAAGCGCTTTTAACATGTCACGAGTTTTCAAAAGCTTTATCGTACTAAATTAGCTAAAAGTTAAGGATAAAGTGAAAACTTTCTCGTTTACAAACCTCTTTTTGAAAGGTTTTGTATTATATTCTATCCATATTTGGTGCCTTATTTATACTATGGGCCATTCAAAGCGCAGGGGCACAAGCATGTGACAGTAAACGCGACAGGTTGTGGATTTGATTCACAGGCGACGAATTCAAATATCTACTATTTTAATATCCCGTGGCCTTGAGTTCCGCCACTCGATACACAATGTCTCAGTATACAGCGTGAAGCTAAAAAAAATACTAAAAAGCTTAGTGCAAAATCCTAGGCAAGTAAAGCAAATATTTCACTTTGCCTGAATAGGCAAACTAACTTTAGAGAATTCATTAAACAAACACCCAGGCTATTTCAATTTCATGTATTTCGGTAGCTAGCTCTATACAATTGGGAAAGTTCCCCTTTTTCAGAAAATTATTCATATTTATAAAAGGCTGTGCCTTTGGAGAGTGTAGTTTGTATTTTTAGTCTTCACATTTTAAGTATTAATTCTAATCGTACAATGGTAGAAATATCATATTATTCACTCAGCTACTTACAATCCGCTCTTCCAGATATACTGTTTATCTGTGTGTGGGGAAAGATGATCTAATAAAAAAGAACTTTATTTTTTTTTCATGGCCATTTTTATGTGAAAATTGGTACATATATTGGTTATTTGTGAAAATATTTGCTATCCGCCATTTTGTTGCGGCGGCTAATTTGGATGATCAACAACATTGATCAAATGGAATTAATTGTCACTAATGACAATTAGTTTTGAAATTACATTAGTAATCTAAATTTGAACAAAAGCAGACACTGGAAAGAGTAAAACACCGCAAGTTATTAAATAAAAAAACAAGGTTGGCAGAGGGAACCTTGTATACCTTGTATACACTCCGTTCCCCACTTTCCGTCGAATTTTTCGAAGCATTGCGTGTTGAGTGACGTAGTTCAACGCCGGGTTTTTGTCTTGGTGTAAGAAATCAAAATATTAATAAATAATTCATTCGCTTGGGAGGAGAGGGGATTGAACTAACAACCGTCGCGTTACAGTCACACCTTTGTGCCTCTGTGCCACAGCGACCTCAAGCTGTTAAATAAATAAATCACGCTCTATGTAAATAAATCTGGTTCAACGACATTTTTTCTCCCGCATAGAGTGGTCATACAAACAGAACCCAGTTTTATTTATTTATCATCCACGTTGGATTATACACTGTGTTTTTAAGACTCTTTTTGTGTTATATAATATCTATTGAAACAAAAATTTTGATAATAAAAATTAATATTATTATTTTCTTAAATTAAAAATTGAAATAAAAATATTTACATTCATTAAATTATTCGAACTCGCTACCATTGTGCTCCCAACTGTCTTACAGTGGCGTCTCCATATGGACTTACTTAATTAAACAAGACATTGTATGCCTCTTTTCTATTTTACATTGTTCCACGAATACTCTTGATTTCAGGGTTCAGGGTTTTAAAATATACAGTACATTTTGCTTCTTAATAATGAATTGAAAAAAAAATAAAAATAAAGTAGCATTTCATGATATTTACAAAAAGCGCGTATTTAGTAGCGGCGTCCCATTACATATAAAAATAATTATTGCCGTATAAAGGAAACCCCCTTAACGGGATACATCGTGAAGTTGATTTAAAGGAAAGAATATATCTTATTTTGCATTTATAAAATTATAATTCTAAGCCCCATAAATGAACAACTGAAATGAAATGCTGTTTAGTAAATATTTCTACCTATTTTCATTAGTTTAGCCCAAACAGACTTGTTTAAATCAAACTAGGCATTTTGGTAACCTCCTTCGGACATTACGAGTACGTTGTTCCACAAATCCATTTCACGTTTTACCCAAGCCTTAAACGGACAGCACTGTTATACTCGTAATATATTTAACCGAACTATTTAAATGTAAAATCTATTTTGGGGATATTTTTTTAAAGCAGGCGAAGGTTATAAAGGCCAGTCACGCCATTTGTCACCGGAAGCGCCACTGGTTGGGTGTTCGATCTTTACTCGAGGAATATTTTTTATTTAAATGTTCGTTTCTACGCGTCTATGTTGCTGTCTCTCTTAAGACCTCTGCCTACTCTACGATGTATGCGCAATACAGAGTGAAGCTCATTTAGGGACGAAGGTTATAGATTCGATTTCAATTTATTTTCACAAAATTTCTCCTTACTATTATTCTTATTTTGAGCTTCACAACCGTCTTGATTACAGTCAAACGATGTGCCAAGATTGCAAAGAATTATCTTCTATTGTTTTTATAAAAAAAGGAAACACGATTAACAAAGCCTATCTTAGTCAAACGTGAATAAATCATTCATTATGAATAATTAACGTTTCGGGTTCGAATCCTTAATTGAAATGTAAAGGGGTATGCATGATGTTTTAATTGGAAAAGTCGATCTTGAGTTACGTAATTTATGTACAAAAGATATTTCAAGGCCAATCGAAGCGCCAGGCGGGGCGACAGGTTGTGGGTTCAACCCCCACTGTATTAACGAAATATTCAATATTGTCATTCTCGTCGCTGTGGTAATCGTAGCGTTGATTTCTGCCTAATGACACGCAAAGCATTGCGTTCCTGCTTTTGAAAGCAGGAAAAGCAGGAAATGGGTGTATCTTAATAGAAACGGAGTGTCTTAAGACTAAATTCCCAGATTCTCTACGCCAAACCAATGAAGCTATAAAAATTATTTTAAAGTTTTTTAGAACATAGTATGGTGGGATAGGGAGTTGTAGTAATCCCATTCGAATGAAATGTAATGTTAATAAAACAATACTTCTTATGTTGTAAGTTGAGAAGGCTGCAGTTACTGAGATAACAATGTATGTATTTTTGATAATTGTATATTTTGTTTTTTACTTATTGAAATTAAAATTAAATCTATTACTTTGAGTTTCCACGTTTCCATTAAAATAATTCTGCTCTCCACTTTACGTTTTGTAACACTACAATGTATTAAAATAGTATATAATTCACATTTCCATCAGGCATGATTACCTACCATCACATATACATCATACATATAATGAGGTCATATTTGTTTATTCCACACAATTTACATACACAATTATTCGCTGTGATTGAAATTGGATGTTAGAATCAGTTCTATATGCATTAAATTTTGATTTAATGATTTGTTAAAATCAGATTTAGAATTTTTTAGGTTCACTCTGTATTCCGTATATAGCAGGGAAGGTAGAGGGAATCTGAGAACCTATTGTCTGCCGAACTTTGGAAGTATGCCGCAATTTCCCTCGTTACCAGTGTAAGGAAATGGGAATATTAAGCCACTGAGCCACGACGGCTGACTTTTTTAACTTTACGCTGTATCCTGCATACAGCAAGGAAGGCAAAGGTAACCTTGTGTTAAAACAGACTGTTTTCAATTTCCCGTTGAATCTGGCTTGTAGCAGAATTCAAAGGTGCGCTTTGTCTCGTTACCAAAGCGAGGAATTTTTTTTCATTCTTTCGAGAGGGAATCAAACACATAACCGTCGTGTTCACAGACAGACGCATGTACCTCTGAGCCACGACGGCCTATAAGCATATTTTCAATATTAGTATTTTTTGAATAAAATCACGTAAGCCCTAGAAGTCAGCTTATTGTAATCAAAAGGCGCATAATAGGCATACATTCCCGATATATTTTATTAACCAATACTATAGAGCTTGAGTGCTTTGGATATCGCTCTACTAAAAGGTTTATAAAATTTTACTGTGACTACAGAATCGAGTGTTTGCAAATACAATTTGATTAGATTTTTTTCAATATCTAATATTTAGTGGCCATCTCTGCGCTTATGCGGTCAGATTGCGTAGCGCTGCACATTCTCCTCATCATCTTCATTTCCGTGACGTGAAACTCCTGAGTGTGCCGAGATAGTGCTGGCCAGGATTCGTTGCTAATTGTTATTCTCTGATAAAAGAACCCATCGAATGATGCTCTTGTATTTGAGCCCCCTTGATTTTTGGTCGCATCCTGCGATTGCAGAGCACTTTAGTGACTTCCTACAATTTAGCCCTGGCAGCCCCAGTTGGCCATGGAAGTCGTGATCGATATGTTAAGACTCGTGTATAATGGATCCAAGGTACCTGAACTTTTCAGACTAAACGGCTGGTTTAGGACCTATACAGATAGTACTAGAGTCGAGACTCCCGCAAGCCAAATGCTTGATCTTCATCTCTTTAGCTAAGAATGCGGTTCTGAAGTTGCCAGAGTTTCATCAGTCGGTTCTTGTGAACGTGGTCTACGTCGGTATATATCATCAGCCATGGCGGCTGGAGGGTATTAAATATCTTTTCTTTATATTAGTAAATCTCTTTCATTAATGAGTGACTAAACAGACAATAAACATACGAAAATACTAGGCTTTTAACATTAAAATCTGTTATGTAGGCAAGTTAGGGAATGTACGGAAGAGCTAAGAGATGATTTCTCGAAATCTTTATCTTAAAAAAAGTTTTTCTTATTTTAATTCTTAAAACCCACGCAAATACATTTAGGGACTGTAGCAAGTCTTATTTATATACGAAAAATAAATTAAAAAGTAAAAGGCAAATTCACTGTAAACCGAGCTATTAGTCTTTAAACTCTGAACTGCAACAACTGAACAGTTTCGTAGTTCGATGGCGGCAAATGGTAAAATGTATTTGCAATTTTAACGAGCTATTCAACGTGACAAACTTTATATTTATTTAAGTATACTAGCTTTTGTGTGTGGATTTGCTTGGAAATTAAATGTTTATAAATGGGTATGTTGTCTTTTTTGTCTTGTTTGTATTAACCGCTTATATAAAATATGGTAGAGAATCTAAAGTCACTTTTTCAAGTAGCTATATGCTACTCGTATTAATACTATAAGTTTTAATATCCATTCGAGATAGAAACGTTGCGTATTGAGTAGCGAAACCCATTTTTCAATACATGAGCAGAGAAAAAAAATCAAATTGAATAGACCGAGCCTACGACTTCTTAATTTTGAGAGGATTATTATTTATATTTTAGCATTACGCTTTGAGTGTACACGAGCACACAGCAGGGTAGCCAGAGGGCACCTAAAGTTAAGACCGTCTGTTCTCTAATCTCCGCCAAATTCTATGTGTTGTGTTTTGAGTAGTGAAACTTAACGCCGCTCTCATTGCCAGAACGAGAAAATGAAAATACTAAAAAGTTCATTTCCTCGAGTATGTTAAGAATCGAACTTGTCTCGTTTACAGTCCCATACGCCACGACTGGCCTCTCAAAATTATTATTCACATAATATTCATTTTAATAATAATCACGAAATAATATTCTATAGTTATATTATGACATTTACCATTACATCCGTAATTAAGTTACGTTTCGACCGATACAAGGCAAGGTTTAAGATATTTTCAATAAATTATAAATTAAAAATAAAATTTAAGTTTGTTTCAGACAAATTAACAAAGTATAATTAATATCAGCTTCAGCTGCACGGTTTGATCCGCACACGGCAGGGTAGGCAAAGGGAACATAGTGCTAAGACACTCCGATCTCCACTATCTGCCGAATTCTGGAGGCATTGCGTGTTGAATAGCAAAACCCAACGCCGCGCTTTTGCCTCCACACCAGAGCGAAGAAATAGAAATATAAACATTAATAAATATTTCACTTCCTCGAATGGGAATCAAACCCACAACCGTCGCGTTACAGTCAGCGAGTGTTACATTCACACCTTGTATAGCTGCGCAACGACGGCCTATTAAATTAATAATTGTAATGGAAAAGAATTTGAATGTCCAGGTTCCGCTACTCATGCAATTCTTCGAAAATTTTGCTATGCATGGGGAGCGGAGTGTTTTAACACTAATTTCCTCTTCCTATCCTGTAATATGCTGGACAAGACGTGGTTATAATAAGAAGAAAAAGAGAGAAAAGGGAAACGTAAAGCAAATTTGCAAGAATATTTTTGCTCTGACAATACTGACATTTTTATACTAATTGACGCAACAAAAGTGCTTTCACGTTACATTTCACGTTTGAGCAACATAACGAATTTATTACATGCAATTTACTTTTGTCACAGGTGTGCTTACACAGATTATTATAGTGAAATAAAAAAACTTTTTTCAGCTTCACGTTGTATTCCGCACATTGGTGGGTAGAGGGAACCTGGGAACCTAGTGTTAAAACACTCCGTTCTCATTAAGACATTTGTGCTCCCCACTTTCCGCTGAAATCTCGAGGCGTTGTGGGTTGAATGGCGGAAAAAACGCGATTTTGCCTTGATAACAAAGCGTAGATATAAAATTATTAAATATTTCCCTTCTTGAGTGAGAATCGAACACACAACCGTTGCGTTTGTACCTCTGCGGCACGAATCACTCTTTAAAAGTGCTTAAAAATCCAATATATGCACTTCCACATTGGGATATTGTAAGCTTATCAGGTGATCGGTTAATTTTAAACTGGAACAAAGTTCGGCGTTAATCTCTGTCACTCAACTAAAAATGATCCTAATTGGAAAGTAAAGGACGGTTTCTCGACTCTATATATCTTCTGTTAATTCTGTTTTTCTGAATAAACCTAAGAAATATTCATACCAATATTTCCTGGCTATAGTAGGATAGGCAGAGTTAATGTAATGTAATAAGACATTTCCTTCCTCATATTCACTCTATCTTCGAGACATTACATATCGAGCGGTAAACTCACAACTCAACGCCACGCTTCGCTTACCAACTGGGATTCGAAAATGATTTCATTATAATCATCTTCTGTATACGAATCTAACACTTGGCTTGGCTGAGTCACACTTGGCTATTTTCTTAGCTTCAACCAAATTTAAGCATCTGGTTAAAGCTTTAAAAAAACAGAATTCCGTACCGCAATCTACAAAAACGGCGAAAAAATTACGTTTGTTGTATAATATTTAAGATTACAACTGTCTTATTATCACGGTTTATAAGATACAGCCAGGTAACAGACAGACATACAGACTGTTAGCGAAGTCTTAGTGATTAGATTTTACCCATTGGATATGAAATTTTAAAGGCCGGCAACGCATCTGTAGCTCCTCTGGTGTATATACGGCTTCGTG
>DWGR01002729.1:0-13206 GCA_018247715.1 Heliconius burneyi | reverse complement strand
CGTTCCGCAGCTTATCTCGTCATGTTCTTTATCATAGTAATTTATGCTCTTGAAGATATACCGGCAACTCTAATATAAGTTACTATTCTGTGAAAACAAATTTTAACTTTCTACCCTCGGTTTTGTAATGGCATTATGGTGGAGATGGCTTTATTTCGTTGGAAAATTTTTAAGTATTTTGTTTTCGTTTCACGCTTATACTGCATTTTGCATGGTGGGCAAAAACCTAGTGTTGCGACACTCCGTTGCCCACTTTCTGAGGAAATTGTGTTTTGGCAGAACTCAATGTTGCGGTATGCCTCGTTGCCAAAGCAAAAGAAATGAAAATATTAAATAATTCATTTCCCTGAGTTAAAATCGAACCCATAATCGTTTCAACACAATCGGACACACACGTTTGTACCACTGCGCCATGACAGCCTAAGGCCTTCGGCCACAAAGTAAATGATATTTAATCATTATGAGTTTATCGATGGCCATCGTAACAAAAAAAGAAATATTTTATTTATTTCTTACCACCACCACTACCACTTATAAAAATGCACAAAAAGAAAAGAAAACAAATGTACAAAAAGGTGGTCTTATGGCTAAGCAGCCATCTCTTCCAGACAATCTTTAGGGCGAAAAGAAGCTGTCATAATTTAAAGAAGATTCTGAATTTAAAGCCTTTAAGGATGTTAAGCATTTAATATTAAACTAAAAACAAATTAAACTCATTACAATTACAACTAGTGTTTATTTTGTCCATCGCTAATGTATAGTATACATATATATGATAGCAATTGGAAATTGGAAGCACCACTCAACACACGCAATGTCTTCTGAATTCGCCGAAAAAATGGAGAACGGAGTCTATTATCAAAACCATCCCTCTGCCTAGCCTGCCGTGTACGGTATACAAACTGAAACTGTATTTTTATTTAAATTTCCAATGAAATTACATTAAAACAAAGAATATATACTCAATATAAATACAGAAATACTCACTCCAATAGCTCCTTATAAATATCGAAGTCAGTGAACACAAGTTCGACTATTTGATGTGGTTCGGCATAGAATGTGTACATGAGGCAAATGTCCTGCGGGTACGGGCGCGGGTAGTCTGGACTGCTGAAGGTGCCACGCTCTTTGCCGTGCGTTGATGTGAAGCGAATGCAGGAACAACCTGTGGAATATTTAATTTTAAGTTTCAAATTGTACAATTTTTTAAAGGTTTTTTTTTAGCATAACGCTGTGTGTATACTGTTGGCAAGCATAGGGAGCCTAGTGTTAAGACACTCCAGGCATTGCGTATAGACATTTGAGCGAAGAATTGAAAATATTAAACATCGCATTTCCTCAAGTGGGATCAAACCCACAAATCGTCACGCGTAGAGCGAAGAAATGGAAATATAAACGAAAATAAATATTTCACTTCCTTGAGTGGCCCTTATACCACTGCGCAACGACGACCTCAAATAAAAATATTATCTAAAAATATATATCTTCATTATGCAGTTAGAATTTGTTCAATGTTGTTCAATTGTAGTTGTGGATACAATTTCATGAAAAACTTTTTAATTGAAATAAAAGTTCAGCAGCGATCTTGTTACACCAAATGATTGAGCTTAGCCAGTATTACTAAAGTGAGACAAGTGGAGAAAAGATTATTTTTACTTACATTTCAAGAATGATTTCTGTCTCAACAAAGAGAAAAACAAATATAACTAAGAATTTCTTTTTAAATAGTAATTTTTGTATTTGTGTGTAAACTAAGAACTCATCACATTAAAACTATACATATATCTATTATATATGAATTACGTGTCATGTTGTTTGTCGTCAATGGACTCCTAAACTACTGAACTGATTTCATTCAAATTTGCATACTAAATCCAATTTGATCCAATTTAATAGATAGGCTATCTTTTATAGATAGAATAGCTTATATCTCATTTTATAAATGCAATATTATTATTTTATTACAAATTATTTGTTTATTTAATAAAACTATTTTGATCGAATTAATCACGTATATACATTTATAGAATTCTGACGTTTCGAACACTTTGCAGTAGTCCGTGGTGACGAGTGTTTTCCAGTCCGTACTGGTTGACATTATAAGATCTTTGATTTTGACCCCGGACTACTGCAAAGTGTTCGAAACGTTATTATCCTAAATACACACGCACGCATTTTATTCATCTGTTAGCTTCAAACGATTCTAAGCAGATATCTGTTGACTAGATAAAAATAAGAATTCAATAGATGGCGCTACGTTAAAATGACGAAAGTTTCACATATTTGCAAACATATATTATATATTAAAAACCAACGTAATTCAGTGTATTAAGTAAATAATTCTGTAATTTAAGCGGGTGAAGCCGCGTGCTAGTATTATATATGTATATGAAAATAAATATTTTTTATTTAATTAGTATTTGTATTTTTTACTTTTTAAAAGTTATTCCGTGCTTTGGAAAGAAAGATAATAATTTTGATAAGTTTTCTAAAAGTATATTATTACATTTTTAAAAATTTCTTTTCAAACTAGTTTAAATTGATGAGGCATTACAGATTCACCACCCGAGGGAATGCGGTTTCAAACACCGCTGCATCTAGATTTTCTGATACGAATTTTGTTCTAGTTAATAAATTAGGCCATAATTTTTCATTGAATTTTCAACTTTGTAATGCATTTGCTACTTAAATAATTAGTAAACTTTAAAATATTAGAATATGTCATTATGTAACTGTACGAGTAATGTTAGTACATATATGGGTGCATATGTAGAATATTTTTTTATATTTATTACTGATATTATTTGTACTGAATATTGTGGAAAAAATAACAGTTTTTAATTAAAAAAATAGTCTACTCTTGTTTACATTGTCATATGATGTATAGTTAAATTGTAGTAAATATATACCAACAGTAGATTGTAAATTCATATATCATTGGTCTTCACTAGTGGTTTTTCATTAATATTTACCAATAACATCTTTTACTGTAAACGTCATAGTGTTCTGGCAAGTGTACAGTGTTGAGTTCCGCCATTTAATAAGCAATGTGAAAAGTGGAACGGGGTGAAGCAGATTTTACTGCATCTAGGTTCTGCTTCTTTGATAGCTTCGATGCGGGAAAAGCGCGAAGTTTTAAAAGAAATATGATTGATAGACTGTAGTGGCGCAGGAGTATTAGGGTGTGACTATAAGGCAGCGGTTATGGGTTCGATTCCTACTCGAGGAAACGAAATATTTACTCAAATTTAGCAGCTCTGGTATCGAAGCATAAGCGCGACGTTGAGTTCCGCCACTCAACATTCAATGCTAACAGAATTCGGCGGAAAGTGGGGAACGGAGTGTCTTAACACTATGTTCCCTCTGCCTGCCCTACTGTGTGCGGAATACAGCGTGAAGCTGATTGATAAAAAAATACATACATATAGAAAAAATATAAATAAATAAATAACCTTTTTAAATTATATAACACAATTGAGTGTGCCTTATCAGCACGCATAACGATTGTAACTGAATGCGACAGTCAAACACAACTGGTGCAAACACTCGTATAAAACATAACGGCGCTCATAATCATAAAATTACCACTTACAACAAATAAAACGTCACAAAAAGATAGGGGCCGGCCGGAATAGTATGGGTTTATTCTGATGAATATTTTATGTATATATGCTTCAAATTGCTATGTCAGGTCCTCTTGTAATCTTATGAGTAGTATAATGAAAGTCTCGGTAGTTAGATTTTTTATATCATTTATTATAATTACTGAAAATACTTTGCGGCTTATTTATATTCGCCTATTTATTAAATTACTACGAACTTAAAAATGGCATCGCCCGCTTGAGCTTATGGCAAAGTTTCATCCAAATCCGTTCAATAGATTTGCGTGAAACAAACGTTTCTCTCATGTTCACCAACTTATAGTAGGTTTTTTGTATTACCATAGAATTATCACTAGCGGAGTATGGTGGAGGGAAACTAGTGTTAAGACACTGCTTTCTCCGCTTTCCGATAAATATAATAAAAATTATATTATGTTCGCTTTGTTAAAGAATGGAAACAACTTTTTAAATATTTTTTGTAAATGGGTACTGTATTCACAGCCATCATGAAAAAAATGATACTTTCTAGCAACGATATATGTGTAAAATATTTTTTTTAATATTAGAGATCAAACCATGCCTAAGCCGAGCATTTTCAAATAAGACTATCCAATTGTATAACATATAAATATTTTATGTTATTTGGATACATACGTATGAAAGAACCCATAACGATATTAAGGGCCTAGAAATTTTATTACAATTGTCTTTGACATTTCAAACATACGTTTTTTTATAACGAAATGTATTAATGCCACCATCAAAAGGAAATTTTGATTTTCAATTTCAAGTTTTAGCTGTAAAGGCTGAAAAATTATGTTTCAAACTCGCTGTTAGTAATTAAAACTGTTACTGTAAATTTCTTTTCATACAATTTTAAAATTGTATACTTCGTATTTCACGTTTTATTTTATTGGTTATATTTCCAATAACTTTAAGTATATAATTCAGGCCGCCGTTGCTCACTTGCACAGCGTGTGACAGTTGTATACGCGACTGTTGTAGGTTCGATTCCGACTCGCAGGAATTTAAATATTTATTCTTTCGATCATGACAAATCGCGGCGTTGAGTTTCACCATACAACACGCAATGAATACTTGAAGAGGTGGTATATGAAATTCGCCGCGTAATCAAAACTGATTCTTACTTCCCGTGTACATATAAAATTTAGAACGAAGTGAACTTACAAAATAAATAAAGGAAAAATCTACAAAGTAAACATTTATATACATTTCATAAAGAAAAAACATTACAAACTTATATTAGTCGTTAATTTTATAAGAATTAGTGTATTAATGCAAACTTAAGTTACTAAACTTTTATGAGTTGCACTTCCCGTTGACCTACAATCCTTAATTTTTATTTTATTAAAGAAGTATTATTATTCATATAACTTCCTTATAATCATCAGAGACCGTTGTGGCGCAAGATCTGATTATAAATTACTGGAGTGGGTTCCATCTCTAATTGTTCAGATTTTAATGAAAGTTTTATTAGTTAATGTCTCTATGTAGTACAAAATTTCACAACTCAATGTTTTTAAAATTAGACTGCGTGTGGTAAAAAGGAGTTTGTTAACGTTAGTTAACTTATCCACTGTCAGCGACCTCTTCATACATGCCCTTCGAGGGGTCCTCGTGCTTTTTACGTGACCTTCCTCCAATATATTTGATGCTGTGTTTTCGAAGATTAACCGAGGTCTCTCTCTACCTCTCTTCCCTCTCACTTTTTCATCATAAATCTTTTTTTGTCATTCTTTCATCACTCATTCGTTCGACGTACCCAAACCAGCTGAGTACATCATTTCGATACATTTAAAAAAGTATATACTCTTTGGCGGATGCTTTATCCATCCAGATAATTCACCTAATACAAATATAAGCATTTAATCAAGAAGATGTAACCAACGTTTATCAAGTTCAGTTACGTTATGTCGCTATAAAAATACTTAAAAACCGTAACATGAAATAAGATTTATCCTAAAAGTTGCTATTTTTGACCGGTTATACTAAAAATAACCTCAAAATATTACTTTCAATATGATTATTCGTGACGCATAGCAAATTAGATACCATTAATAATAATCAATTTTAGCCATTCAATCTCATCACGCCTCTTTTCATTATTAATTTATTAGAAACAATGAAAGGAAATGGCGAGAGATAAAAGCTGAAATATTTCAAAGATATAGCTCTAACGGAGATTGGTTCTTACAAATCGTTTAGAACAAGATTCTTATTGAACGGGGCGTAGTGTAATAATAATCCAGGTGTTAAAATATATATTTTTGTAAGGCTTTCTCGAATTATTGCTTTCTTTTGTTTATAAGTCTGTGTATATTTTAATAATAAATTTGTATTTTATATTGAAAAATTATTCATAAAAACTTATGCCTCACCGCGCTGTGGCCTGTGATATGAATTTCATTGATCTTGAGTTGAACTAGGTGAATAGAAATCATTTAAGGATTTTGAGATTCATTTTAAATTTTCTACACACTCATCACTCCGATCTCCACCATTCATCCGAATTCGAAATTGTAAGTTGAAGGGGAGAACTTAACATTGCATTTAGTGTGTTATTTCATATAAAAAATGTATTTTATTTCAATAAAAAATTAAATCAGCTTCACGCTGTATCCCGCACACATCAGAATAGGCAGAGGAAACTTAGTATATATAAGACACTCCGTTCCCCACTATGTGCCGAATTCTGGAGGTATAGAGTGTTGAGTGGCGGAACTCAACGCCGCGCTTTGCCTCGACACCAGAGCAAAGAAATGGAAATATAATATGGTCACTTCCTCGAGTGGGGATCGAACCCACAACCGTCGCGTTACAATCACACCATTGTGCGTCTGCGCCACGACGGCTTTTATTTTAATTAGTCTTTTATTTCATCATAACAAATAGTATTACTTTTATATTTTCAGATGATTGAATTCATCTCACGTTTCTACGTATCAATATAGCGATATATTCATACACAGACAGATTGAAGCACACTTTGTATTTCAATTAAAAAAACGTATAAAATATTTATTCAAATCACTCTACATATACTAAATGGTCTAGGCTATAAAATGTTTTTTTCATTTGATTGTTCCATAGGAATAGATATCATTTTTATTTCTAGCGCTTTTTTATACCTACCGTAATAGTTATATACTTGTAATAAAATTCAACCTGTGAATTCGTTATTTCATTCAATCAGCTTATTAAATAATATCAATGATATGTCAAAAAAGGAATATAAGTGACAGTGCAAAAACTACGAATAAAGAACAAAAAAGCTAGTTTATTATTTAGTTTATTTGAAAGAAAAATACATCCTCACTTTACTATGAAATCTCCTATTATAGTTTATACTAACCACAGAAGACTCAAAGAGAAGAAATTATAATATTAATAAACAATAATTAATTTCCCCGAGTACGAATTGAACCGACAACCGTCGAATTAACAGTCACACGCTTGTACTCCTACGCCACGACAAGCCTCATTAGCTTTTCACTCTCTATGAATAAAAATATATACATATAATATTGAAATTGCATAACAATCAACCTAACAATACACTCTCATACGTACTTATAAAGACATAAGATAAAATAATAATTCAAAACAAAAAACGAATAAAATCTATCGTAAGCCTCGCAAATGGGGCAAGTAATGTGATCTTGTCAAGAACTCTTAAGTGTACTAACAAAATGGTGGTATAATAAAAGAATACTCACTAGGATTTATCGCGTGGCCTTCTTCTACCGTGTGTAAGGATAAGTGGACGAGCAGGAACAGTGTTGTTGATGTCTGGAACAGAAATGGTTGATTGGTTTCGGATGTCTTATTAGTAGAGAAAATCCATTGTCCCTCTTATTAAAATAAGAAGTTAATGACACTGAGCGTCGTTTATCTAAGGATCTTGGAAATATTTAAATTATTTTTTAACTATTGTTTAGGCTAGCAATGGAATTCGAAGTTCTAATTGAATGACATTGTTCTTTTTATCATCGTAAATGGTAAAAAATTATATTACAAAACATAAAACTTAATAAATTATAGTATAATTATGTAAGTATAATATACTATTATCAGTTACAGTATATCAAAAAGAAGAGAGAAATTAGGTCATATTGCCACAATCGTAAGACTGTAAAGAAAGTTCCGCCACTCAGCATGCAATGCCTCGAGAATTCTCTTAACAGAAATAGCTTTCCAGGTTCCCTTTCCCTACCCTGCTATATGGATGGTAGGAATAGGGAACCTGGAAAGCTGCTTTATGCAAGATATAGCGTGAAAGATAATATATCAATACGGCGAATTATATTTAAAATGTGTCTTACTCGTATGATAGTAGCATCAAAATAAATACATATAATTGTTATATATATATAGCAATTTATATATTACTGGTGACTCACACGTGGCTTCACCAGCTGACCTGTATGGTTATTTATTTAATTATCTGAATAGCGTTCGTGTTCTAATATACGAGTATATTCATTGCACAACTTATAGTTGTTGAAAACTGCTAACGGAATGACACTTATGTTATTATTCCCAAAATAATTAAAATAAAAAACCGGCCAAGTGCGAGTCGCACACAGAGGTTTCCGTACCAATTTTAGAATAGTAGGTCAATGGGAAATATAACTTGTAAAATTCTATAAACTTTTTTTGTAATTAATTTTTAATTTGTATGTAAAATGAACTACAAATATAAATTTGTAATGAATTTTCTTTTGCTACCTATAAATTTTCACGTTTTGATTTCTTTATCATAACTATAGGTCCACAGGAAGTGCTCTATAGGTAATTACAAATTCACTTTTGTTTTTTGTTACAAACTTCATACAAAATGCAGCAAAATCGATGTATATAATATACTCGTATCCTTTGATTGTGTGACTAAGAAATTCTATTTTTCTGTTCTTCAAGACCATAGACCTAAATATATAGATCCGTTTTTACATTTCGAGTAACGGAATCCTAAAAATATATAATAATGTAAATTTAATATCCAATACGTTGATACTGCCAATCTAGTTCATGTAATGGGGTTCGAGGATTACTCTAAGCATAATCTAATAAGAACATTCATGACGCTCTAATTGGGTTACCTACTTGATGCTACTTCCATACTAATCTTTTTAAAGGATATTATAGGAAATGGGTTAAGCAATATATATTTATATAGATATACGTATAAAATTTATAAACCCTTATGGCTCATACAATATACAATAATAATAATGTAATTTTTAATAAAATAATAAAGCTTACGAAGACATTTTACCATAAAAACCGAAGCTACTGAGCAGTAAAGAAGCGGAACATGTAGGGATGTGGAGGCTTGTGAGAGAGAAGTTCCGTGTAAAAAAAAATTTTTGACACGTATTACGAGGATAATAATTTTGGTAGTGTTTTTGAATTCTGCTCATAGTAGCTTTTATAACCTACTTACAATGTTTTTAGATGTTTTACTTTACGACTAGTAGGACAGGCAGAGAGCCTAGTATTTAGGTACTACGTTCTCCCCATTTTGCTTTTATTCGAGACCGTTGATCAAAGCAAGGAAATAAAAACAAAGCGGAGTGTGACTCTTCTATCGAGGATTCTGTACGAATTCCAAATTCCTTCATTTTGTGTTCATTGTTTAATAAATAGTAAAGCATTGGGTTTTACTATCCAAAATTATTCTTGTAAAATAAGTAAGCAAACATTGAAGCAAGAAGGGAAAAAGTTATTTCTCAACAAGGCCATTTAAAATGAAATACACATAAAAATATAAAAATTACTATAAAACTATATGTAAATATTCATAAAATGTACGACTTTTAATAGAATTGATGTAAACAAACATACAAAGCGAGAAACTGTTAGAGCAATCGAATAGAACTTTCATAGTTTGCTGCAACTTGTTTATTGAAGTGCTGCTTCTACTAGAACTATTTATATGACACTCAGAAAACATTTAGATACAAAGTAAGTTTGTTAAGTAAGTCATGTTGACGCGTCCCTTATTATTTAAGTTTGTAATGGTACACTGTAAAAGGAAATTTTATTTATTACTTTAATTTTTTTTGTGAACTTCTCTGCTGAATCTGTATTCCTCATGTAGATAGATAGATAAATTTTTTTATTGCACACTCTAAAGCTACAATATATTAAATTCTTAACATAAAATGCACAAAGGCGGTCTTATCACTCACTACAAGTGATCTCTTCCAGGCAACCAGGTTCCGGAAGGATATAATTAACATAAAAGTACGGGCATAATGCGGTGCAAAGTGACGCGAAAAATAACTAAATAAGTAGGAAAACAAATAAATATATAAGTATTCAAATACACATAAATACACAAATTCTTATATATACACAGATAACACACGTAAAATATATAGAAAATAGAAAAACGCAGAATAAATTAGCACACATTAATTATTACTCTCCATGCGAAGAAGATAGAGAGCAAAGACACTACGTTCACAACCTTTCGGCAAATTCTGAAGGATGAAACGTAATATAAATACGAGTATACCATTTACAGTCTCACGCGTCATTTACAGTCTAACCTGAAATTTAACTCATTGAAATTTACAATTTATTCTTTAGACGACAACGGACTACTATTATTATTATTATTTTGCTAAAATATATTTTTCAAATAACTACAGTAGTATTCTGATATCTTTTTCTCCTGCAATATTTAACACAGCATCGCAGGAGAATTTAATAAATGACGACCATTATTTACCTCTCGCCAAAACACTATCGCTGTAATATTGCTACTCTCGGATATTTACTTTTTAATAGACTTTGTAAGCAGTTCTCGCTACGGCCAACTGCTGATGGTCATATATTTATACTATAATACTATGGCTGGGCTGGAAGATCTAAATGATTACTCGTGTCGAGAAAAGCGCGGCGTTGAGTTCCACCACTCACTCACACGCAATACCTTCAGAATTCGAGTGAAAGTAGGACGCGGAGTGTCTTAGCACAAGACTCCCTTTGCCTAACCTGCCGCATACAAAATACAGAGTGAGGCTGAAAAAAAAATAAAAGGAAAGCTCTTTGAAAGCTACCTGTCTATCCAGAGCTTCGAGTAAATATTGTTCGCTAAGCTTTCAAAACGTCCACTGCAAGCGAAGTCATAATGTATTGAGCTATGCGGTATACATGCGGCATTCATATCAAATTTTCCTATTATAATACCTCTTTAAATTATTGCAGAACTACTACAAAGAGTATAATAGGTATTCATTATATTTACAGTAGGTACGTACGTTTTTTAAAAATTTTACGAAGCTTTTTCGCTGGATTGTTTGAATTTAACGTTTTGTTGAGTTCGCTGCTTGAGAACGATGTTTTTAATGTACATATTTCGTAGCATGATATTTAAAAATAAAATTGAAATTTAACAACAAAAATGATGTGTAAAATGTAAGCACATAATGTTTTTAAACATGTAATATAAAGCTCCATTCATGATATCTCATTAACTTAGAGAGAAGACATAGGTTTTTGTCCCAACCGAATAGCATAAGAAACTGCAAAAGCGAGTTTACTAGCAAAAAAACAAATTGAAATCTAAAAGGGATTCATTAAGACCTACATCACTTTGATGTTTGCCTTACGAGTTCCTAATTGCAAAGGGAGTCAATAGAGATCTTCCTTGACCAATCTCTGACAAAAAAAAACCTTTGATAAGGGTGATAAAGACAAATGAGGTGGCTGCTTAACTATTGATTGTATACTTACTCTATTACAACCATTTATTTACTTTATGTATCTATATAATATAAGACCGTCGTGGTGCAGCGGCACAAGGGTGTGATTGTAAAGCGACGGTTGTGGGTTGGATCGCCACTCGAGGAAGTAAAATATTTATTTACGTTTATATTTCCATTTCTTCGCTCTGGTGTCGAGGCAAAGCGCGGCGTTGAGTTCTGCCACTCAACACGCAACGCCTTCAGAAATTCGGTAGGAAGTGGGGAATATTGTATCTTAACTCTCGGTTCCCTGCTGTGCGTGGGATAGTGTGAAGCTGACTAACGACTAAAGTATCTAAAGATATTTTTTGATTGATACAATTAAAGATGTCAGTGTCAGAAACAAAGAGGCTAGCCGCGGCGCAGGGGCGGACAACCATAAGTTTGTGAGCGTACGCGAAAGTTTGTGAGTTCGATTCCCACTCGAGAAAGAAATGAAATATTTAATATTTTCATAATTTCGCTTTAGTAACGAAGTAAAGCGTTGAGTTTCGCCACTCAACGCGCAATGCATCCAGAAAACGGCAGACGGAAATGATGTATTCCCGTTCAAAAATGGCAAAAGAGTGTCTTAACGCAGCATGAAGCAAAATACATAATAAATATATGTAACTAACACGCAATCTACATTCTAAACGTTACATTTAAATCTACAACTTCTCAGCTTATTCGATAAAAGCTATAATATATTAAATTTTATCAAATGAATAAATAGAAAGATGTACAAATCAAACAACAGAAAACAGAAGTAAGAAATTACAATAAAACAAACTTACAAAAACAGTTTCCTTCCACCTGATCAAAACTTCCCAACAAAACAAACAGAAGAAACACATAAACTACGACTAAAATAGCACAAACTCAAGTAAAAAGTCAAGTGAAACGACAAGAAATTTAAACCAACATGACTATAGAAAGTAAAAAGGCACCAAATTGTGAGACGGTCTTTCCATTTGGTATACTCATGCTTGCTCTTTGAACTGAACTAACTTTCCACCACTAAACCAAGTTTCAAGTGTAACAAAGGTAGTTCAGAGCGAGTTGTTAACAAATGACTGCTCTACGCAGTTAAATGATGGTGAAATTTAGATCTCTTGTTATGCTAATGTTCGCGAATACTTCACGGTGTGACTGAAAGAAGGAATTGTGTTTGTTCAAGTAAATGAATTGGCTTTGAGTTTATTTTCTTGTGCTTTTTGTATTGTTTATAATTTATATAAAGTAAGATAAAGTATATACATTGATTTTATTTATACGTACATATTAGAAAGCTTTATAATTTATTCTTGTCTACAAGTATATACCACAATTACAGTTACTTATCCTTTTATTGCTTGAAATATTAAGATATAAAATCAATACCTTTAGTACATATTTCATATTGCTGTCACTTCTATTCTTTTCTTTTACTTATATAAGAATTCCAAGTATTCAAGGACAAGTCTAAGAACTTTAAGTTATTGAAATTAGATTTTAAATATATTAATTATGAAGTAAAGAAGGATGGATACACGAAGAGAAAAATTAATAGTAACTGATTTAAATAATATTACTTTAAATAAGAGAACCACTAAATAAAATCATATTAAATTTCAAACTTAATTCTCTATATAGATATTATCATGTAAAATGATAATAATACCTGGAGGCTCTATTAAGTAATTAAGCAAATTCTCTGTCAATCCGTTCAAATATTTAATGGCGATATTGCTAAATGCATAGTTAATAAACATTGGATGAAACGATTGACGTCCATTAGCTTATTAATAATATTAGTTATACTACCTACCTACATGAGGCCAGTTGTGGCGCAGTGGCACAAAGTGTGA
>DWGR01002728.1:0-13206 GCA_018247715.1 Heliconius burneyi | reverse complement strand
ACCGCCGCCCACGACACCGCGTAACACCAGAGGAGCTACTGGTGCGTTGCCAGCTTTTGAGGTGGTTGGGCGCCGGAGCCCGGCATTACCTAATGCGAAACGCAGTGGCATAAAGCCACTACTTCACACCAGTTTTAAATGCCGGGGGTGGTAATGATCCGGTCGAGTCTGCCCCTGCGTGTCGCCATTGCTGGCAACGTGACTCTCCCACTCGTACTTTAGTCGCCTCTTACGACACCACCAGTACCATTAATGTATAACATCATTTTTTTAACTAAGAGTCTTTTCCTCACAAATATAAAGTCAGTAATGTAAGTTAGTAATGCTTATAATAATAATTTTATTAAATAAATAAAGAATATGAGTCATAATAAAAAAAAACAAACAAAAAAATATATTTTCAAGTGGAGTTGTCATATAATTTGGATGGTCTGTCTGATGAGTCGATTGTAAGAGGTGTATTAACACAGTATAAACATATTCATACTCATATATATTTTCTTTTTCTTAGTCTCTAGATCTTAGAGGATCACCAGTGGGTGATTCAGAAGTTTCAGCGTTAGGATGGTTGCCAAGTTTGGAAAAGCTATGGTTGTCAGCGATCAAAAACATGGTGGCTAAGAATGATCTAGCTCACGCCCATTTTAAAGATGATCCGGATATATATCACGTGCAATTGCATGACTGGGAGATTATAGTAAGTATTTTTTATTTTTTACAATAATTTTAGGGTTCCCTATCTCAATATAAAATAATGG
This sequence comes from Heliconius burneyi, assembly GCA_018247715.1. Taxonomy (NCBI): domain Eukaryota; kingdom Metazoa; phylum Arthropoda; class Insecta; order Lepidoptera; family Nymphalidae; genus Heliconius; species Heliconius burneyi. The sequence goes on along the minus strand of DWGR01002728.1, from coordinate 12,448 downwards.
AATAGTTATGGGCACTTTGTCTGTTGAATCCAATCATAGTTTTTTTAATACACTCCATTCCACACAAACCACGTTCTTGAGACATTGCGTGTTGACTGGCAGATATAGAGAGACTGTACTTGATTTCGGCTAGGACATCCTCTCGCGGGGGTTAAACCACATCCATTATAGTCACTGTTAAGCGCATTCCGGTCACACTGCTACACAATTATTATCTTAAGTCTAAAATTTTAGACTTTTCATTGTATTTTGTTCTGTTATAATAATATGGAATGTTTTAAATAGATAAGTAATGATGTAAGTGATATTACCTTAAGACCTTGATACCAAATAATATTTTGACATTAATGTTATTATTAAAAAGTACTTTTATTTATATAAAAAAACTAAATGTAAGTAATAATTCCTGTCAATGTATTTTTTGTTTCAGGAACATAGTTTCTATAGAGAAAAACCAGAAGATATTTACTATTATTATGACGATGAAGATAGGGAGATAGAAGAGAAAGACAGTCCAAAACGCAAATCTGAGCCTGAACAAGAAAATGAGAATGGAGAAAGTACCAAAAAACGACAAAAATTAGATCATAATGCAGCAATTATTGAAAGTAATGATAAAGAAACGAATAATAATGAAATGGATGACACGCACAATGAAGATATTGATAACTTTGAATGTCCATCCACACATAAAGGTGAAGTTATTAAAGATGACAAAAGTGAAGAAAAAACCTTGGATACAGATAATATGAATAAAGAAACTGGCGAAAGCTCTAGTTCCTCAAAAGAAAATGAAGATGCCCGTTCAGAAAAAAATAATAAAAATGGCGGCCATGCTTTAGATAACGTAAAAGAAAACAGTGTAATGGGCCGTATCAAAATTGACGATCACGGCGAAGTGATTGTGTTTGCGAGTAGAAAACGTACAAGAGTGCAATCACCCACTCCAAATGGTGGACATGTTCGTTTCAGACTCGGTGAAAGACCAGTGGTCGTTAATGTAGGTGAGAGTGAAAGTGTTGTAAATGAAGGTGCATCCACGTCACGTCAGGAACCGAATACAAGTGAAACGAAGCCGAAACCGGAAATTAATCCAATCCAAAACTGTAACCAGCAAAACCAAGAAAACGAGCGTGTCAATGATCCAATAGACTACGGGATCGAGCCCGGCCACCACGTGTTATACGTGAACGTGGGATCCCGAGTCGACACGTACAGGTTCCCTCGCGAGTTTCCAAACCCGCAATACTCCGGAATAAGGGGTTTAGCCGTGCCGAGACGCCACATTGAGCCATGTTCTCTAGTAACGGACTTCGCCATAAGAAGATTTGGAAGAGCTGATGGTGCAGATGTCAATATAATACACATTGGACCTAATGGTCCAGTGGTTTTCGGCCAGGATATGGCTTCAAGGCCTGATAGATCCAATCTGAGATTCCTTTCCGTCAACGGGTACAGGAATATAACGGATCGAAGTCTAGTCCATCTGGCAACGGCTGCACCTAATCTAACGGAAATCGATTTTTCGGATACAAATATAACTGAATCGGGCGCTGAGAGTTTTAGAGGCTTGCGACCGGATTGTAAGCTTGTCTATACGAAGTTTACGAAAGGTGAAGATTAGATTATTGTTTGCGAAAAAACAGTGCGACTAAATTATTTTATCATTTTCTTGTATGTATATATATATATATATATATATATATATATATATATATGTATGTATATACAAGAGAAAGATAGATTTAAATCTGTTTATTAATTAATGTAAATTTATTTACTGTATTAATTATGATAATTTCAAAAACTTTCTTAGCTTTAGGTATTATAAGAAGTTTTAATATGATTATCTACTACGTGTGTTATTTTTCAACCGTTTGAGCCCGTCGGTGACTGTGATGGTTGTGAGTTCAATTCTCATTCTTATACTTATTCACTCTTTTAATTAGTTCTTTCTAGTTAATCAAAGTTTAGTGTTTAATAATTATAATAAAAGTCAACAATCTCATATTTTGTTTTATTTTTTTAAGTATTGATAGCTACTTGTGAGTTCGAGGGATGACAAGCTGTCGTGGCTGACTTTGATTCCCAGTCGAGACTTAGAATGTAACATACATAACTGTTTTATATTCTAGAAAACTAGTGTGAAGTAGGAAATAAAAAAAATAATCCAAAAATTCGAACCTTCAAAGAACTATACGCAACTTGAATATATAAATAGCATTACAACTATTCGATAATAAACGCAATCGCGTTTATTAAATGCAAACGTATCTAAGAATGTGTGAAATCAATTAATAATGCTTTGTGGGCTTTTTGCGTTTTATTTTTCTTTTATTGTTATTTTCACATTGTATCCCACATATAGCGAAGAAGGCAGAAGGAACCTGGGAACTTAGCATTAAGAAATTCTATATGCAATTATAAAGCTGAGGAGTTTGTTTAGTTCAACACGCTAATCAGGAATTTTAGAAAGTGTTCGAATTGTAAATTTCCTTTGGTGCTATATAGTCAATTTAACGATAAAGGCTTGGGCTATATTACATTACTGCACCTACGTCCATCACCTGTTATTAATAAAAAACTAAAGTTTTTTTTATAAGACCATGTGGGCCAATTCGGAAGCAGCTGCGTTTCCGCCACTAAATATGTCAATTTTCAAAATTCGCCGGAGAGTGGGGAACGAAGTGTTTTGACACCAAGTTCCTTCCGCCTACTCTTCTTTATGATATGTGAAATTAAAAAAAAAACGACGTAGATCATATATACTCGTATGTTAGTTACAATATTACGGTTTTGGCTATCTAGGTCATGATTATCATGTGTTTACTAACAATGAAATGCCGTTAACTCAAAGAAAGGCTCTAATTTGTAGCTTCAAACTTGTTCTGTATACATGCGCAGCCTTTTTTTATATTCTTAAAGTATTATTCTACCTTAAGGATATAAAAATATTTTGAAAAATCTCTTTTGGAAACCTAAACGGTTCGTTCTTACCACTGAACCACACGGTCTTGCCAAACTACATTAAAATTCGTATACGTTTTGTATAATTATTTTACATATACCTTATAGTATTTTCTATTAAAAACAATGTAAACAGGACAGCGCCTGGCCGTAAACGCGGAGATTGTGGGTTCGATTTCCACGAGGGGGAATAAATTACTTTCATTTCCTCGGTCTGGTGACGAGACAATTCACGTCTTTGAGTTCCACCACTCAACACGCAATGCCTAAAGGATTCGGCAGTGGATGGATGCCACATGCGGGTTACTACTGGTTCTTCTCTCCATTTGTGAATCTTCTAATACCCGTTTCATACGATATCTCGGTCACAATACGAAAATTACGATTGTTTTCACGGCCACACATATTTTTATACAGATTTTTCTTTTCCTGTGTAATTTAAGAATAACTAATTCTACTTTTTATTACGATATGGTATATTTAGTTGTAGGTCGTTGGTTCAATTCCCTCAATTTCTTATAGCGGCTAACCTAAAAAGAGAGACGAAGACGAAAGTAAACAAGACTTGAAAAAAATACTAGAATACCATTTTTTTAAAAGATGTAAATTGTAACTTTTTCAGCTTCCCACTGTATCCCGTATATAGCAGAGTAGACGGTGGGAACATGGGATCCCAGTGCTAAGACACTTTGTTCCCTTTGTTGTCTCGAGGCATTGCGGGATTTAACGTTATGCTTTGCCTCTTTTCCAGAAGGAGAAAATTGGAATTTATGCCCCTAGGGGCGATCAAACCGTCTTGTATGCGTAAAACAGAGTGTTTTAACACTAGATTTTCTTTGTCGACCTACTGTTAGACGCTGAAAAACACATATAGATAAATTTTCAATAGTTACAAATTAATATAAGAAAACTTATAAAAAATTGAACATATTCGGACTCAAACCCTCGCCTATCGTTCACTGTACAAGCCAGACCATTAAGCCATATTCATTCTCCCGGGAAGGAATCGAATCATAATATATTTATGTTAAGTAATAATATAAAATTATTATTTTACTTGTTGACTGAAATAGCAGGACCTCTAATATTAACCACAACGCAGTTTGAATATCACATCTTTACTTTCACAAATTACTGTCTCTCAATGTAGCGCGGTTTGCGCGGTGCATAACTGTTTTAACCGACTGTTACGAAAGAAGAATTATCTGTTGTTGAGTTCCGCCCAGGACGCTATATTGAAGATTGTCTTAACACTATTACATTTTCTCGCTCTGGTAACGAGACAAGGAGCATCGTCACGTTACGCAACGCACACAAAATGTCTCAAATGTTTGGCGGAAAGTAGGGAACGGAGTGTCTTATTTTTGCCTATCCTGATATGTTATATGCGGGATGCAGTTAAAGAAAGAAAAAGAAGAACCATATAATTTAACACAGGCATTATATACGTAAACATAATGTACAAGAATAAAAAATACTTATGTATATCAAAACAGTATTTGTTATAAACAGACTTCTGTAAAATGACGAATTTGTCACCTCAAAACTTTTAACTGGGTGAACCGATTTTGATGATTCTTTTTTTATTTGACAGCTAGTGCTTCCCGTCGTCCCATTTTAATTTGGCTTATTTCTGGCAATTGTATCCACGAGAAAATTACATTAGTCTTAAAGTTGTATGTGCCCAGCAAATGGACGATTAACTCAATAGTACGCAAAACAATCTCGATGATTCTTTTTTTATTGGAAAGTGTACTCTTCAAGGGTAATTTGCTGAAAGTTTGGTTAGGTTCTGATTATGGGATCCGATTGAAATTGAAGTCGATTTTTTTTTGTTAAAAATTATAATATCCTTTTTATTACTCACAAGGTTTTTCAGCTCGCATATAGCAAAACTAATGTTAAGACTGTCGCGTGTAAAGCGGCGGAACTTAACACCACTCACCTAAGTAATATTGAACGCACTACCATCGCCAATACTCAATTTACTCAACTACTATATCATTTTGGTTATAAAATAAAAAGCAAGTCCAAGTGACGTTAGCTATGGACATAACTGTAGAATGAATTTTGTTCAGTTAACATCAAACTGTGAATGAGGACGGACGTTTTCTTTAAAACAAAACAAATATAAAAAAATATAATTGGTTTAGTGTTTTTTTATTTGATTGATGTGATGTGATTTAGTGACAATTTTGGTGAGTGATTTATTTTATTGTTATTTAAATGATCAGTAGCTCTCAACCTATTTATAATATATCCCCAAATAATTATTTAAAAAAAATGTATTTTCTGTGTAATATTTTAAAAATATCTACATTTTATCTGGTTATAGATTTATTTTCTCAGTGTATTCGTGGTAAATAAAAAAATATGACACTATAGCCTAAATATTTTAAACTGTATATTAATATATAAATAATAAGGGAAACTCGAAACGTCTTTTTGTTTTCAACTAGTTTTTTGTATATTTTTCTTATAAATATTAATATGCCTATAGTCTTAAATACGTAATTATTGCCATTTCTATTTTTTTATTTAACTATACACTGTATCCACATATAGCGGTATAGGGTAAACTGAGGGAATTTTGTGTTAAAGCACCCTGTTCCCCAATTTCAAGGCGACTGTACGTCACGCCTTATCTTGTAACTGAAATAATTAATTCCCTCGAGTGGAAACCGAACACATAACCGTCGCGTCGACGCTGTGTCACTACTCCGTGACACGCCGCGAATTTTTTTTTACAGATTACTTTTTGTATTAAAAAGTTTCAATGAAACATTTATATTATGTAAATTAATAGCATATTTAGCGACTTTAACTTAAATGTAATTATTGTAAACATATAACGCACGTTTAACAATGTAATGAATAACTTTAATAAAATAATGAACACTAAAATATTGTTTTTTAATTAATTAGTAATATTCAAGAGCATTAGATTGAAGCTTCTTATAAAGCTTATTTCTGAAGTCGTCGTGGCACTGTAGCACAGCATTTGACTGTAAACGTGACGGTTGGAGGTACGATCTGGACGTTTGATATTTGAAATATTATATTAAAATAATTAGAATTTCTTCATTCAGGTAATCAAAGCGCGGCGTTGATTTCCACAATTCATTTATAACGAAAGTTTGGGGCATAATATCTTAATAATTGGTTGCCACTACCTATCCTGCTCTTTGCGGGATGCAGCGTGAAGCTATATAAAATATACATTTTGAAATTATTTATTTTATAGTTAAAATTGCGCTGCATGTATACAAAATTGTGTTTATGCGCCGCGATGTTGCAGAAATCCTGTTTTATGCGTCCCTCCAGATGTAGTTCGTTATAGCTTCCGCAATTACGCTGCTATTTTCTTTTAGTATAAACTTTAAAGATCTTTAATAATGAATGCATATATTTATTAATTATATATACTCTGTGTTACTCCAGCGACGTTTAAGATTTAAAAAAAACTTGTGAACATGCTAAATATATAAATGAAATAGAAAAACTAAATGAACATTCCGCCACTCAACAACCAATGCCGCAAGAATTTGGTGGAAAGTGAGAAACGGAAGATCCTTAATGATAAACATAGTGTCTTGTCACTAGGTTCCTAGAACAAAATTTCCTATGCCCAGTAAAAAAATGAATCAAATCAAAATCAAATCGGCTTCACGCTGTATCCGTACACAGCAGGATAGGCAGAGGGAACATTCTGGATGCATTGCGTGTTGAGTGGTGGAGCTCAACGCCGCGCTTTTGCCTCGATACCAGACCGAAGGAACGGAAATATTGAATCAGCGAAGAAATGAATAAAGCTCATTTTGAATTTGAATCCACAATTCTCAATATAATATGTAACTGTAATACTACGATTAAAAGCGATACGCTTTATCAATCCAGATCTCATGGAAACCAAAAATATATTTATAGAATTAGAATTTACGTCAATAATTGTTATTACGAGGTGAATGATAGTTCGATTTTCACGAGGGTATTGTTTATATTGAAAATCGCTTCACAGTTTTGTTAAAATACTTCTTTGATTCCATCCATCCATCAGCCTTTCAACGTCCACTGCTGGACTATAGGCCTACTTTGATTATTGCCATATAAATTGCAAAGCAAAATGGTTACGGAGTGACTTGACATATGGTTCCCTCTCCCTACCCTGCTAAAATAGAAAGAAATCTACCAAAGTTAAAAGACTTTCACAATATAATTAATGAACTTAAAACGTATGTATAATATATTCACATACATGCACCAACCATTGTCATACATAAATTTGCATAATAATATGATTGTTTTGTATTGTCATTTAAAATGGACACAATTTGAAATATTTGTTACTTTATTGCGATATATTGTATTATATTAAATAATATTAGAAATATATATTTTTAACTTCACCGTATAACCCGCGCATAGCAGGGTACACAGAGGGAACCAGCAAAAGTGTTTAAAACTAGAATTCTAGGTTCCCTCTGGAGAACGATTCCGTTTTCTATTAAGACATTTCCGTTCTCTACTTTCCGCCGAATTCTGGAGGGTGATAGAACAGTTGTGATACTAAGAACCGCGCTTGGCTTCGGTATGACAGAAATTATATATATTTTTTTTCAATAATTTAATTTCATATTTTATAAGAATTCCTTCTGCGGAATTCATTAAAAATTAGAACACGCTTAAGACACATTTGAAGGTTATAAAAACAAATATATCTAAAATTATATCTAAATTATTGAAATACGGCTAAGTTTTGTATTCAAATAACTTTCAAATTAAGCATATAATTTAAAATACTCGATTCATGATTTAAAAAATATGCGGTGCTTACTTTGACCACCCAGTAAGTTCTAAATTAGCAAAAAATATTTAAAGAAACGAAACAAAAACTATATTATAACTAACTAACATTTAACTGCGGCTTCGTCCCAATTATGGAATGGGTATAACTAAGACTTGTGCTTCATGTTACATTACACATACTACGTTCTTGGGATAAATGTGACCGCAGGACGCACCCCCGGGGTTACATCAAAACGATTATCGTGATGTAATATAGCTTATAGCCTTTTTTGATAAATCGTGTATCCAACACAAATATATTTTTTAATTTCAATCCAGTAGTTTAAGCGTGCTGCAACAAACGAACTTTTCAGTTCTATATAAAAGCATAAATTTGACATTCCTATAGAATTTAATATATTTATATTTTTCTGCATAAAGCAAAAATATTTTTTTTGATAATAAGTTCTATGATTTTCACGATTATTACACATATTTTTGATGATTACATGTTTTAGGAACCCGACGTTTCGACCACTTTGCACGGTAAGACTCCCCGTGACCACGGACTACTAAATGTAATTCCCCCGTTCCTAAAAAATGTAATCATAAAAAATATACGCGGTTAATCCGGTTAAAATAGTGTTATTTAATATACATAAAGTATCTTGTTTCTATTGGATATGTTATTAGAACAATCATTTCGTTTTCCACTTCGTCCAACAGTTCGAGTAGACTAGCGTAAGTCAAATTATGGTCTTACGGAATCACCAAAGATATTGTAAGTACAAACACTGCCTCGAGTAGAATTCGAACACGCTACAATCTTTTGTTGTGTGTTGTAGCCAGACACGTCGCTTATTCATGAAATTGTGTATCTTAACGGAGAAAACATGTTCTGGCTGGCTTTAGAATGCAAGCAATGCCTGCCCCAAATGTCATCGAGACTGTTAGTGTTTTAACTGTAAAAAGTTATTATTTATTACGGCCAGCGGCTTCGCCCGCTTGAACTTCATAATTAGTCATTTAATAAACAGAATTGACTGATAGTCATTTGTCGATGTCAATAACTAATTTAATTGACTCGTTCAGAAACAGCTTTAAACGTAGGACATGCAAATAATGAATTCACCCAAGTGGGAGTGGTACCCACGACCGTCGCGTTAGCAGTCAGATGCGTGCTCGTGTGTGCCTCGACGGGACACCACCACCACCACCAGGTAGTGCAGAACAGAATGTCTTAACAATAAACTTCCTTTTTCCATTTTTGCTATATAAGGGAAACAGCGTGAAGCTTTATAAAAAGCATATCTACCTTATGATATTTACATCAAATTAACCACGTATGCAAAACTTATTACACGTCAGTCTGATCTTGCACTTAGCTTAATGCGGCGTTGAGTTTTGCCGACACGTCGTCTCTAAAAATAACGAAATTTTGTATACATACTGACATATCATCAAAATGTTTCTATTTAGATAAAAGAGAATAAAAATAAAAAAGATTTATTATTAAGAAGAACACAAATGTTACATTCAACAGACTGTTCCTCATTATGTCTTGAGCGAAATTGCTCAGACGGCTTAATGACGTTTAATTGGTAGCATTTGACGCTTCCTTTGTTTCATACTGGCTCTTGCCAACGACTTTGCTTACCTAACTCACTTGTTTCACCGGTTGGCTTAAGTTGTACTTGTAATTTTAAAGAAACTCTTAACCAACCCATCATAAATTCAAAACAAAACGAATTGTAATAGTGCGATGCTGATATCAATTTATATTCTTTTTTTATTTTAATACAAAAATATTTTGTGAAGGATAGCTATGTAATAAAGTGTATTCTAAAAGTGTTAAGTGTTCGTTGGAAGCCTTAAGATTTTCAATACACAAAAGGAAAACCAGAGATAGTTTTCCGTCACAATAAAAAAGGTCGTTATTATTATCATTTTAACATTTATCTAATTATTAGAAATTGAGGAAAATTTTACTTTTATTAAGGAAAACTCAAGGTGATCGTTATAAATTCTATGAAAACCAAGGTATCTGTTAACAATTATAATTTTACTATTAGGATTATAAGTATAAAAATATTTAATATTCTATTTCCTTCAGAACCCTTGGTGACGGTAAGAAGGTGGTGTTGAATACATAAGGCATGGCAGGCAGGTTTTATTTGAAACGATGCGCTTTGTAAAGAGATTCCCCCATCTTGATCATTAGCCACTTATGGCCTTGAAAACTAATAAAAGTATATGAAGTATAAATCTATGAATAATAGTTAATGTGATATAATAATAGCTTTTACTTATCTATTTGGTTCAACGTAATGCACTAAGAATTATTTATTAATAAATTATTAAGAAGAAGGCCAGCCGTGGCGTAAGGGCTCAAGGTGTGACTGTGAAACCGACTGGTTGTGGGTTCGATCCCCACTCGGAGAGATGAAATATTTATTTAAATTTATATTTTCATTCAACACGCAATGCCTTCAGAATACGGCAAAAAGTGGGGAAAGGAATGTCTTAACAGTAGGTTCCCTCTGCCTATCCTGCTGTGTGCGGGATACAGCGTGAAGTTGATGATAAGTTTCTTACTTCATACGATTTTAACGCTATTGTTGGTACAAAAGCCAATTGTAATAACAAATATAGGTAGATCGTATATACAAAATATAATGAATATGCGAACGGATATTGCCCTATTGTTTCGCGTTTCATTTCACTTTAAACGATTACAAAAATGAGCTGGTTATTAATTTGGATAAAAAATAAGGCATAACTGACTGTAAACACGATGGTTCTCGGTTTGATTCCCACTTGGGGGAGTTATTTCTATTTCTTTGCTCTGGTAACAGGGCAAAGAAGGGCGTTGATCTCCGCCAGTAGGCAAGATGTTGAAAATCGGGCGGAAATTGGCAAACGGACAGTCCGTTTCCTAAACAAAAGGCCCCCGCCGACTCTGCTATGTATGGGTAATATATCTACTTAAACATGTGAATTATAAATAATTAAAAATACAAAAACTGGACTGCATACACTAAGTTAATGTATTCAGTAACACTCACGCCATTTATCAAAATCGGTACACTGGTTTGGTGATCAAAATATATCCCTCCTTCTGGGCTTTGGCGCGGTCGAGTAAAAACATAACCTTCCTTTTGGGCTTCACCACAGTCGGGTAAAAAATATCTTTATTAACACTCTTTTATTACTTCGATTTGTAATTATGTGATAATGTAATGAAGTCTAAGGAACTTAAATTCATAATATTTGTTTCATCATCAAACGTGGCAGTTATACGTAACTTAGCGTAAAATATCAATCTTCACCTAGCTGGTCTGATGATGGAACCAGGACCTGAGAAGTGGAACTCTTCATAGGTTACTACTTACTAGTAAACCAATCGAGTTAAAACTCACATAATTTAAAACATTTTGTGTAAAAAACCGTGATTTTCCCTTTTTAAAATTACATATATTTAATTATCACACGTTAACTAGGTCTTACAATTTTTATTTAATATTACAACACATTTATTATATAGCTTTTGCGTGATTCAAGCGTAACCTTTGATATTCTATATTGGTTCCGCATATGCAATTCATGTTAGATACTGTTATATAATTATCTTGTAACATTTATACGTTCGTTAAAACCATTATGGCACAGCGGCAGCGACAGCGACAATTGTGGATTCAATTCTCACTCAGGGGAATGAAATATTTTCATTTCCCCCCTCTAGTTCCAGGTTACAACTCAAAAACGAAGGGTTAAGTTCAGCTACACAATTTCTCGAAAGTAAGGCACTGAGTGTCTTAACATTAGGTTCTACAGGTTGCTGTAAGCGGGATACAGCGTGAAGTTGAAGATTTCTTTAATATAATTTCGTCGGCTTATAGATGTCAAAGGAACCTGAAGGTCAAAATTATTATAAGATTGTGGGCCCACCCAACCAACCCAGTGGCGTAGCTAGGGTATTTGCTGCCTGGTGCAGCTTAGGATTTGAAGCCCTTTAAAATCGTCAAAATAACTTCAGATTAAGATTAATTAAGATTAAAAATATTAAAATATTTAAAATGTATTGAAATCCAACAATAAATGAGTTTAGTCTATCTATATAATCTATGGTCCGGCCTAGTCAGTGACGTCACAGCACCCTAATGAAGAGACGCATTGAATGATTGACGCCGTCAATGGTGGTGGTGGATGGGCCACGTGACGTTACACTTTAATTTTTGAAAATTTTTGCTATTTTTTTCCATTTTTTGTCATATTTAAGAGATGTATTTGAGAGTATTATTTAATGTTAATTATTTATTTTTTTAATAAACAGAAAAAACTAAAACCTTTTTCACTTTTCTGGGCACTTTTACTCAGGTTAGGTTGGTGTGCAATGATAATGATCCTAGAAGAGTCGTAATACATTAACTGGCATGGTTTTGCTCATACCTTGTATTGTAGACCCTTTATTATTCAACTTTCACGCTAAGTATGGGAATGTGTTAAGACTTTTAGAGTTCAAGTTAACAAAGGAAAAAAAATGGTATTGAATTTTCATACATATGTAGGTACTGGTCAGTTTTTAAAAAAGTATAATTGGTATCATTATTTAAAAGAATTTCGTTTAGAAATATATAGTTGTTATATATTAAAGCTTGATATAACGAAACGAAAACGGAATTTATAATTCCGTTAA
>DWGR01002727.1:0-13207 GCA_018247715.1 Heliconius burneyi | reverse complement strand
TAAATATATTTGTGTCCTTCATATTAATCATTGTAATATATCTGCTATATTATCTCTAGATGTAAATAAAACTGGTCAAATGCGAATCGGACTCGATACAGAAGGTACTAATTGCTGGATTGTATGTTAACGGCAGTACGATTTGAAGTTGATACATTTATTGTTGCGGACGTATGCACTCATTTTATAAAATCAAATACAATTTTAAGTTTGTAATATGTTTTTCTATTACAATATATGTTTTTCTATTATTATCTAAATATTCACTGTTCGGATTTTTTCTTTATTTTTTTTTATGGAAAAAGACTTGGGAAATTTCATACAAAATGCAAATAAATCATTGCATAAATGCTCATATCTCCTAATTACGTTGACTTAGAACCTTGACTCCTGTATTTCATGAGACTATAAATCTGAACATTTGGTATTAATTTCAGCTTGACACATCCTCGTAATGTCGAGATAAATTCTACTATTCTTGACAGATGGACAGACGGACAACAAAATGTATAAGGGTTCCATTTTAACTTTTGAGCTACGAAACCCTAGAAATATAACATACTTAGATATAATCACACTTTAATAATACTTAAGAAAATTGAAAACCAATTATGATGAAAGCTCTGTACATATAGAAAGCTCACAAAGCGAGGAAACTTGTTATATATAAAGCACTTTACTGTGAACGAGTAAACATAACTTGGTAATCTTACTTCCTATAACACATTCCCACGGGCTTAAGTGTCCTCACAACTGTCAGAGGGACGACTTAAGCTGAATATACAATGGAAACTCCATACCTACATAATTCCAACGTCTCTCGAATTAACCACAACCTTCCTAAAGCGTTTTAATCAATCTAATTTAGTTAGGTTTGACTTGTTTTCAATTCACTCCTTATAACATCGACATCGATATAAATATTAACAAAATGAGAAATCTTTATAAACTGTACTTTCTTATTTGAAATCGAAGTTATTCATCTATAACATCGTTAAATACATAGTCTCTTCTATATTTACTTATTTACACATTATATCTTTGTAACATATCATTTAATTGTAAGCAATATTAATAATAAATAGAAAGAACAAAAGTAATAATTATAAAAATGTTGAAATTTTTTTAATTTCGTATGAAGGTTATATTATTAACACTAGCGGCCTGCCAACGGCTTCGCCCGCTTGAACTACATGATGGTTGTTGTTGTTCTTTATTTATGGCGCTCCGAGCGTGCCAGTCCAGCACTAATCACATCGCCAATGTCATGTTAAATGGAAAACATACGAAGGAGAATGTACTGTAAAAAAGTGACAATATTACACAAAAGGAGACAACTAAAAAAATCATATAAATTAAATCAGCTTCATGCTGTATCCCGCACACAGCAGGATAGGCAGAGGGAACTTAGTGTTAAGACACTCCGTTCCCCGTTCTGCCGAATTCTGGAAGCATTGCGTGTTGAGTGACAGAACTCTGCCTCTGCCTACTCTGCTGTGTGCGGGATACAGCGTGAAGCTGATTTTGATTTATAAAGTGAAGTTCAACAGAAAGTTCCTCAGTCACGAGTATAGTTTATTTATAAACCGTGACTCTGTGATAGCATTACGTTATTACATGTCTCTCAAAGGAGCGCGACCAGAAAACGAAATAAGTTTCGAACAAACAAGTCTGAACAAGATAACGACACTTTGATCATTTTAAATTTAAATTTTGATTCCTTTATACCGAGCTTTTATTTTTTATGTTACTCATCTCTTATCTCTTATGTTAATGGAAAGAGTGCGGTATTACATTCATTGTTTTAAAATTAATTGAAAATAGCATATTCAAGGGTAATTAGTAAATGTAATAAATTTCTTTAATTATGAGGCCAGACACAGTAGAAAAGACAATATTAAAATATTAGTATTTGCAAATATTTTTTTAAATATATTTTAACAGCATAGCACCCCGGAAGGAATGTATGGAGAGGTTGACATTGACAGTAGCCGAGGCGAAAGAGGTATGCGAAGAACGTAGCGTTTAGCGCTAAGTTCTTTCTAGTTACCCCACTAAGGATAAAGCGTTATTCTTAAATATATTTATTTACTCAAATGCAATTATGATAAATTGCAATAAAAAAACGTGAAATATTAAAAGAGTTACTTTTTGAACGTCAAAGTCAAAGAACCATACCATACCAAAAGAGGTACTTGACGATGTCAAGTTGAAATGTTGTTTTTGCAACTGACTTAATTTTTGCTGTTTATAGTTTTGAAATTTAAGCGACAACTGAAATGCTTCAATAAGTTTTAGTTTTTAGTTTTAATGTGATGAATAGTTTTGGATTCCTGTAGCCAGTGTGCCTAAAGTAAATTAAATACGGACAATGGGACATAAGGTGAGAGAAAATTTAAAAAAAAATGGATTGATAATGTAAATTATTACATTTTTTTATGGAAAAAGAACAAGGCAAACGAGCTTTCGACTCACCTGATGGTAAGTGATCACTGCCGCCCATGAACCCATGTAACACTAGAGGAGCTACAGGTGCGTTGCCGGCCATATAAATAAATTGCAATATAAGAAGACTAATAATAATTTATGACAATTTAGTAGATATTTAACGTAAACTTTGAATTTTGTAATGAAAAAAATAATCAATATTATTTCAAATTCAAATTATGTTACTGACTGTTAAGAGGTAAAACTTTAAGACTTCTCCCTAGACAATAACACGATCTTTTAAAAAGGCTTCATCCTTACGCATTCTCATTCAGAGGGAATTTCTGTGAATTAGTTTTAATTTATGACAGTGACAGATGGTTGTTAGTCGCGACTCGCAATGAATACCAGAGAGGTATTTAATTGCTCGAACCGTTTTGTCCAACATTACAATATTAAAATATTAGACAAAAGGGTTTCGAGGTAAAGAAGTAGCGCACGTTTTTTTAAGTCAGAAG
Source organism: Heliconius burneyi (assembly GCA_018247715.1). Taxonomy (NCBI): domain Eukaryota; kingdom Metazoa; phylum Arthropoda; class Insecta; order Lepidoptera; family Nymphalidae; genus Heliconius; species Heliconius burneyi. The sequence continues at coordinate 10,262 of DWGR01002727.1, read as the reverse complement.
TACTCCGTTATAATAAAACGAATAAACGTTCATTCTTGAATTAATTACATTTTAGCTTGTGCCCCCAATTTGTAAGAGAAGAAAATATTTCTATTTTTTTATATATATATATATATAGAACGTTGACGTCAATATCAGGCATTTTAAATAAAATATCTTTCACGGGTACACAATCATTTTGTCATAACGTGTTCCACATGTTATAAAAAGTAATAATACTATTAATAAACCAATATAGCCTTTCCTTTACATATATTTTAACAGTTAATACACTCCCCACTTTCCACTGAATTCCTGAGGCATCGCGTGTTTAGTAGCAGAACTCAACGCCGCAATTTGCCTCGACAGCAAAACTAAGAAATAGAAATATTATATATTTCATTCGAGTGGATTCGAACAACGTCGCGTTTACAGTTACACCCTTGTTCCCTACGCCACGATTGGCTTCAAAATCGAAATTGTAATTATTTTGTAAAAACAAGAAATCCCTACACATGACTAATACTAACACCAATAAATAGTCAGCAATTAAATGATTATCTAACTTGTTCTATATGTAATATATATTGCATCGTTAATGTAAACCGTTTGTGAACAGGGCTCAAAGTAATCTGAACCATTCCCTCGTGCACTAAAACGTGTGAACAATAAAGGCGCAGTAAAACACCGAGCACGGCGTCGAACAAATCAAAATCCTGTCAATTCTATTCGCAAGCGAAAAACAGAATATATTTTGTATATTAATATAGCTACATCCGTAAAGTAAGTACTTTGAATGGATTTAGCGGATATATAGAAAATATGTGTGTCAAATTGTGTTTAGTTCTACTATGCGTATAAGCCCAAGATCCCAAGGCCCCTAGACTTCATCGTGTTAGCTGAAATTTGGAGGACTATTTTTAGTATTTTAATATTGTACTACTATGTCACTATTAGTAATGTAAGTAATACAGTATGAGTACTCACCTTGAAAGTGGGAACTACCCTTTCAGAGGTAGTTTCAAATAACGGTACCTCTGTGTCTGGGAGGATAATTGAGCTTTCGATTGGTAAGAATTCTTGAAATTATGAATGATGAAGATTACTCGTTTAACGTATTTTCCCTAATTTTAAACAACCTTTAGGATTTAGGATTTCATATCGCGAGCCTAAGCTGTCGATATTTATATAAAGAATATTATATTATGTACGAGTATGTAGGAAATCACGAAAACCAATAATTAATATTTTATTTTTCTGTCTTTGTTTCTAGCTTAAAACTAAAAGTTGAAACTTACTGTTCACAACGCGGTAAGCAACAACAAATACTCAGTAAATCTACTTCTAATATAATATTACTTCAGCTAACCAGACTTTACAATGGACACCAAGCTGTTCCAATATTCGAAGTCTATAATTGAAACCGTTTGATTGATTTGCTCCAACCCAGAACAGATCCACTTGTCCTTCTCCTAATCCCGGGGATGAATTAAAGCATTATGCCAATTGGAAATACAATCAGAGAGTACTGTTGACAAAGGATGAACGTTCACACGTGGATTACTATAGCAATTGTGTTACTATAACATTTTATTGTTGGTACGTAGTAGTATAGAAGTAAGTTGCAGTGATTTAGTAAACAATACAAGTGATTTACGCAATCGATATCGAATATCGATCGTTATCCAGTTAAGGAAACTCTAGCTACCGTCGTTTCGGCGGTTTACAATAATCCATCCATACGATAATCAAATCTTAACATTTGTCCTTAAAAATATAATTTATTATTATATGTAAATTTTCGCTAAGTTATTGGAATATTTATTTATTGACATATATAGTTTATTGTCGATAACAGTATCGGTATTTTATATAAAATATATATAATATTATGAAAATATTATTATCGATTGCTTCTCACGTCTGTAGACGGTTATAATATTCAAACTTATATTTTATTTTTATTATTCGCTACTTTAATTTAGCTTATTTTTGGATATTATAGCCAAAAGTATACAGTGTCTAATAAACTCAGTGTCTCAGTGTCACGTCTCACGTACAGCGATGAACAGACAGTGACGAACTCCTCGCGGCGATATCTTCTATAAAGCATTTTCAACATTTTCGTTAAATTAGAAACGTAAAGAACATTTACACGACGTCTTTCATACTTTCAGTCATGATATCGCTGCTCTCGCCCTCAAAATGTTCAGAATTTGAAGACTATTTGTCTTTGTCGTTCCACTATTCTCAAATGATTTGATCTTACTGTGAATTTTTCTTCATATATTGACTGACATTGCAATTTTGAACAATATTTTATAACGGATTAATCCTATGATTTCATGTTTGATTCTTTGACTGTAGCTAAGGCGGAGTGAGACAGCTTCTGACCGTAGACGAAGGTTATAAATCCGGTCCCAACTCGTGAGAATGATTACCTATATTTATTTTATTTTCATTTACCGCCCTGGTAGACAACGCGGCGTTGAGTGCCGCCATTTTACACACAATGCTTAGAAAATTGGGCACAAAGTGCGGAACACAATATATTCCTTTTCCTCGGCCTTCTTTGCTATAAGCAAAATATACCGTAAAGAAATAAATCTAACAAATCTAAGTACGTCTTTGAGGCATCATTGTGCAGGGGCACACGCGTCTAAACGAGGAGATGAAATAATATTATATAAATATTTTCAACTTCTGGTAATGATGCAAAGCCCCCTCGACATACAATACCTTCAGAATTCGGCGCAAAGAGAAGAAGGGAAGTGTCTTAATATGAATGGAGAGGCTAAAAACTAGGTTCTCTCTTACGGGATACAGCATTCAGTTGAAAAAAAAACTATAATAAAAATTGATGCTTCAAATTTTTTTACCAAAATAATGAGTTTTCGGTCCATCGACTATATCTAATTGCTGAATCAAAGAGAATCGATTGAAGTTGACTTTTCAAGAATATTGTTAAAATTTTATTTACGAACTTTTACCATTAATAAAAAAATTGTTTAAGTTCACTTTTCTTTGATTTCCGTTTTGAAAGATCATCACGGAAAATATCTTCACAAATACAATGTAAAGTAGGTATTCAGTTCATGTTAAAATGGCGACTTTGATTGAAGTAATCTTATATTGTAAAACTCAAAGGCTTGTTTCATTAAATGCGCTATTCTCAGAAACTACTGAAATGAAAAGAAAAATCGATTTATCGAAAGATATTCCCCCGTGTAGAGATTTAACTCAAAACCATCACGCATACAGTCAGATACTGTTCCACAGCGCTACGATTTCTTTTATTATCCAGTCTAAAAGTATTTCTATCTATTAAGATATAAACGAGAGATTATTTTATTGTTCTAGTTATTACTTAATAGTAATAACTAGAACAATAAAATAATCTCTAATGATGTATAATCGTTTTCAAGAAGTCAACTTAACAACTTTCAAAGATTTTTATAACTTTGAGGCCATCGTAACGCAGTGTCATAGCGTCTGACTGAAAACACGACAGCTGTGGGTGCAATTGCCAATCAGGGGAATGGATTACTTTCATTTTCACGTTCTGGTATCAATCTCCTCCTGCCTCTCTGACCACTCACTCTTTCTTCTTAAATCTTTTCTGCCATTCTTTCACCACTCATTTTCTCAATATGTCTCCGCATATATTACGAAGTGATCACATATCCACAGCGTACTTTTATCCATTGTATCTTCTTCTGGTATACCCACGTTTCGCTGTCGTATAACAGTGTAGGAACCAGCAATGCATTGTGTTCGACCGTTCACCGTCTCATCAATACTTCTAAGGCACAGTTACCGGTAACAATACACGTACAATGGCGTATCCATAGTCATTCAAGACAGTCTCATATGGCGCGTATAACAAATGACTCTCAAGACGCCTCTTTTTCTGAACAGATCACAAATAACTATATAGTCTAGTTGTTTCTATGTCACAAACAGAGCATACTTTTGTATACCGTACAGTTTCTTCAACCAGACAATTTCTTCTTGTATGAGAAGCTGATTGTGTTTTATTTATTTACTTAATTTTACTTAACAACCAGTTTCATGTTATTTCTCGCATATCAAGGCGAAAGTAACCTAATGTTAAGATATTCCCTTAAATATAATAATTACTCTGACTGACAATCGAATCTACGACTATCGCATTTACAGTCAGCCACTGTCCCACTGGGACTTCTAAGATGTACCATAAATCCTATTTTTATTTGTATTATTTGTCTAGTATGAAAATACGTAATATGTATACTTATATACGGAAGTGCTCTTATAAAATATATAAGTGTATGCAGTAAGTACCTCTACAATAAAAGGTTATAAATAGGAAAACAGTTTCCTTGAGAATAGCTTCAGTAGCTTTATATGAACGAAAGATATTGTCTTAAATGAGTGTATCACATTTTACGAGAATCGTAAATGCTTAACATGAGATAATAACAACAGAGAGACGAAATACGGATATTACAATAAATAGAAATTGGATTCGATCGCCATTCGAGTAAATGATATATATATTAATTGAAATTTATATCATCATTTATTCGTTCTGGTGTCGAAGCAAAGTGCGGCGTTAAGTTCTGCCACTCAACAAGTAATGCCTTTAGGAGGCATTCGGCTTCCTAAAAGTGGTGAAGGGAGTATACTAGATTCCCTCTGTCTACCCTGCTGTGTGTAGGATACACCTATCTTAATATTATAACAAGACAAAGCGCTATAGCTATAGGTGATCTCGATCTCATTTCGAACTTTCTAAATATAATTGTAATCCTTATTATTCTGTTTGATATTTATGCTTAATCGAAGATTCTATTTAGTATTTCAATGTTAAACTCGATAAAAATATACTGTTTTTACTGTTACTCAATGCAGGGAAAAATCACAATGTTCTCAATTGTGAGCCCTTTTTAAATATAGAAGTTCATTTTATTTAAAGATAAGTATTTGAAAATACATAAACGGTTAAATAATTAAATTTTTACACCCAGTTCTACCAAAAACTAATGAATCCATCAGACGTTCCTGAAGGTTCCAAGAACAAGTAAAATAGTCAGTTCTAGTGTTAAAAGCAAGCAAGTCGTAAGCGGTAGTTGAAAGCTTGTATTTTTTTTTTAAATGAAATTTATACAAAGAAAACGTATAAAAAATTGAACGTAGCAGGATTAATACTTACAATCTTGTTTTTAAATCCAGATACGCTAACATTTTTATACGTTTTCTAAATAAGTAATTTTCATTTCTATATGCGAAAATGCATTTTAAAAATTTCTACAGTTTCTCTCTTAATAAAATTATTGTAATATCTGATAAATTCAGTCAAGGCTTAGGATCCCTACTAAGTCAACATTGTTCAAATTTATTAAATGTTGTTAGCAATTTAATATAGCTAACTAAATTATGTAATTCTTTTTCAAATACTTCTTGTTCCCATTATTAAGATATGTTTTTTAAATGTTTGGCTCGGCCAAGCGTAGCGTTGAGTTCCGCCACTCAGCAAGCAATGTCTCAAGAGTTCGTCTAAACGTGGGTATTACAGAAGAAGACTTTCATTCTTCTTCTGTAATACCCACGTTTAATAGATGAAAATTGTGAATATGTGATCTCTTTGTAGGATATGCGGAGTCAACTGAGCGGACCGAATTCCTAAAGAAGAAATACACAGCGTATAATAGTGTAGATGTCACGGTAAGAGGATAAAGCGTGAACGTAAAAAACATTTTTTTAAGCTTTGTAATTATTTACGATCGCGTCGTCGTGCAGAGACTTGGAAACCATCCAAGCTCTTTGACCACAAACCCATACATCTCATCAAGCTACTCGTTCTTCGAATTTGTACTCTCTTATTAATATTTACTTATGTTATTTGCATCTCTGTAGGTAGAAGGGTTTCCTAGAATAACACTTCAAAAATATAAAAAAGTTACCTAATAATTTATAAATCTTTTCTCTTTCTTAATTTACAAAGCATTATTTTGTATACCGTACAGTTTCTTCAACCATACAATTTTTTCTTGTATAAAAAACGACCTATTGTGTTCTACCTAAATCAGCTTCATGCTTTTTCCCGCATCTAGTTAGGCAAAAGTAACTTAGAGCTAAGATATTCCCTTAAATATAAAAATTACCCTGACTAACAATCGAATCCACGACAATCACGTTTACAGTAAGCCACTGACCCACAGGGTCCATTCCTTAAATTAATTAAATCTTTCATTTTTCTAAAATATGTGATGTCGTAAACATTAATAATTTGTCAACTCGAAATATGAGACAGATAACAGCTGTTGTACTGAATATATTGTATTTTAATAAAGAACCATCCTTTACAGAACATTAAAGGAGCCTTAAGTCGTTAAATAGTATATTTCCATAGAAAATTATTACAATGAAAAATTACCTTGAAACCTTGAGAAATTGTATATGTTTAGTCAAAGATAGCATTTACTTAACTGTTAATTTAGTTTTGATGAAAATACATTTTTTATTCGCCTTCAATGTTTTTAAAACTGCCCCTAGGTCTTAAATTGTAAATACATTTCAGAAAAAGTTATGAAATATTCATAATATATATTTATTTGTTAGTTTTTTACATCTTATTAAGCTTTAATTGAAAATAGAGATATAAGTACGCATCAACTCAATTACAATGACATACTTAATTTGCCCTAGATATTGTGTCTTAAAGGTGTAAAGGCTATAAGTTGTAGATAACAAACACAAAAATATGAACGAAGTTAGTATATGAGAACGAGCACTTTATAGTTATGGATTCAGGAAAAATAGATTTATGGGCAACGAATTTTTTTTCAGCTTCAGCTTCACTAGATACATCCCGCATATAGCAGGGTAAGCAGAGAGAATCTAGTGTTAAGGCACTTTCTATCGAATTTCCGAGGCATTGCGTGTTGAATGGCGGAACTCAGCACCGCGCTTTGCCTTGTTGTCAAAGCGAAGAAATTAAAATACTAATAAATAATAACTCATTTCCCCGTAAAGGAATCGAATTCATAACCCTTGCGTTTACAGCCACACGTTGTACCACTGCGCTACGATGGCCTTATATATTTAACAGATGAAAATTTATCTATAAATATTCAACAGAGATTTTTCTTGATTAGTCAGAAAGGTAGATATGCATGAGCCTCCAAACCACAGTATAAATCCTGATTATGGTGACCAAAGATAATGTAATTAATAATGATAATGCATTAGTAACCCATTTGTACGATAAACATCAATTAGTAGAATATTTCTGGTACAATACGCATAGTAATTGTATTACTGCTGGTTCAACGCTCCAGATCGGTTTTCGGGAAGCCATTACCGCCGCCTTCTAAATGGAACCTTTCAGTTGTGATTTATTATTCTGTGTCCTATTTTAAATGAATGAGATAACGTGATGCGGCTGATTCTGCAGGAGACTTCCGCATAATGTCTAACGTCTTCTTATGTTAGTGATTTTTTGATTTTCTAATGCAGTTAAAAGGTTTCAGCAATTCAGAAGATTGTATTGATTGTGCGATGTCCTATAAAACTTATTTATTAAACATACACTAGGGTGAATTATTTACCTTTTACCGTGTAATTATTTAGAAACTAACGTTTCTTGACTTTTAATGTATGTAATAGATTAAATAAGAAACACTGTGAATTTTTATCTGTACTTTATAGATTGCCAAATTACTAGTTTTTTGTAATTTTCATTGTTACTCCGATTCTTTGAGTTGCTCCGTTAATTGTAACGTTGATATAGCACATAGCCTTCGTCATATTTTTGTGCCCCTGCGGAACGACTGGCCTCTTTAATATTAAATATAAATATTTCTTGAAATATTTACGTTAATGTTCCCCTTTCTTCGCTCTGGTATCGAGGCGAAGCCCGGCGTTGAGTTCTGCCACTCAACACGCAATGCCTCCGGAATAGGGCAGAAAGTGGGGAACGGAGTGTCTCACCACTTTCGGTTCCCTCTGTCTACTCTGCTGTGCGCGGAATACAGCGTGAAGCTGTTTTATTTTATATATAAATATTTGTCTCATGCCATGAGTACCGCAGTATCCTCTAGAACCTCAATGAGGTGAGCGCCGCCTGCACTCTACATGCACTGCAGGTGCAAAGGTGGCGAGTCTACCGCATTCATACGGTTTGTATTTAATATTTAGAAACTAAATGCGATTTTCTACGATTTAAGTGCTTTTCTATATTCAGGACGTGCGACAGAATAATGTTGTAATAAAACGATATGTGTTTTATTACAACATTATTCTTCTCAATACATCTAGAAGATAATGTAGTATATTATTTAATTTGTCATATATATATATATATATATATATATATATATATATATATATATATATATATATATATATATATATATTATAAAATCTCTTTGTTGTCTGTCTGGCCGTTTTTTATGACACTCTTTCTATTTCTAATCTTTGATTATTTTTATTTATTTGAAAGCGTCGTGGTGCAAGGGCACTCAATTTGATTTCATAGTTCTGATCACAAACCAAAGCGCAGAGTTGAGTTCAGCCACTCAAAACGCAATATCTCAAAAAATTTTGCGAAAAGCGGAAAGTGTCCTAACTCTAAATTCCCTCTGTCTATCCTGCTATATGGTAGATACAGCGTGCAACTACAAAAAATATGTTAATAACAACAAACTTATAAATGCAGTTTATAGCAGTTTACAGCTTCATGCTATATCCCGCACATAGCAAGGTAGATAGGAACCTGGGAACCTAATGTTGAGATTCTTCGTTCCCATTGAGACACCATCCACTTCATTCCGCCAAATTCTGAAAACATTAATTGAGTGGCGAAACTCAACGCCGAGCTTAACAGAACGACGAAATGACAATATCAAATATTTTATTTTCTCGAGTGGAAATCGAAATATAAAAACTATTCTAATTATAGGAGAATTCAGAAACAACGTTCATTTGTAAGCATTTGTACAAATAATAAATAAAATGTAGAAGAAAATTGACCTCAAAATCATTAACAGCGACCGAGAAAATAATTAAAATAATCAAACAAGAAAAATAGAGACCTGCTTTCTACGGTTCATTTAATAATGAGTTCGCTCTATTGAATATTTATATCACTAGAGTATAATTATATCACTCTCTTGACTGTAAGACCAAAAAGAAACATTAAATTTACCACAATTTCTAACCTTAACTTAATTCTTATTATAATAATAATATCCATAGCAAATATAAAACTAAGTTACTAACAAGATAAAATTCGTTATCTTCTTAAATTCAGCCGTGTGTTCCTCAGCTTAGAATACGATAACCCTGGTGTTGGTGGTGTCGTATGAGGCGACTACAGTATGAGTGGGAGAGTCAGGCAGACTCAACCGGATCATTACCACCCCCGGTATTTAAAACCGGCGTGAAGTAGTGGGTTTATGCCACTGCCTTTCGCATTAAGTAATGCCGGGCTCCAGCGCCCAACCACCTCAATAGCTGGCAACGCACCAGTAGCTCCTCTGGTGTTACTCAGTGTCGTGGACGGCGGTGATCACTTACCACCAGGTGACCCGTACGCTCGTTTGCCATGTCTTTTCCCATAAAAAAAATATTTTTATTATAAAATAGAACGATCTCACAGTACTGAAACCAACCTACCCAAACGACGACTGACTCGCAAATTAGGTTGTACACGACTGAGCGCTTGTTTTATATGAGTGGGAAGGGTAGTGATCGGTATCGATATCGCTCGCACATCGAAACATTGCTTACAATATTATAACTATATCTTCATATTAATGTTATATTTATAAATAAGAAAATCTACTTCACGCTGCATCCCGTACACAGCAGGCTAGACAGAGGAAACGTAGTGTTAAGACACTCCATTCCCCACTTTCCATCGAATTCTAGAGGCATTGTGTACTGAGTGGCGCAACTTAACGAAGCGAAGATATGAAAATACAAACTTAAATAAATATTTACAAAATAAAATACAGTAAGAAAAGAACATTATTTCAAAATTGCAAACACTATAGAGTTTCCTTTACATCGGAAAAGTAAAATGTAAATAAGCACACCCATTTGTAAGTCCCAGTCGAAGTTCGTACGAATATAGTGATGCTATTCAGAAAAATACTAGAACCGTGTGTTATCTGTCCCGCTTTGATAACAAGAAAATACATCTTTGTTACATACGAAGAGATGCAAAGAATTTGCATTTACTTTAAATAATACTGATCTATCGTCTCTTAAATAATGTATATTTATGTATGTATACC
>DWGR01002726.1:0-13207 GCA_018247715.1 Heliconius burneyi | reverse complement strand
AATCGTGAAATGAAAAAAAAATCCTACGTCCAAACTATTGAGGCATCTTGATAAATTTTTTTAGCTCCGGGTTTGAAATATTTTACCCTATATGCAGTTTCAGTAAAAGAAGCGCTGCCTCTTCCACTCTGTATATTCCTATTTTAAATAATTTTACTCTTTTTTATCGAATTTTATTTTATTATTAATTAAAAGTAATCACCTACGTTACTGAATGCATAGACAGGCTTATGTGTTATACATTATATTTTTAATCTTACCTAGAAAATTCTATTTTATCTATATTTTTTATTCACATTAGACCGCCGCGGTCGCCGCTAGTAGTTCGATGATTGTGTCTAAAATAATAATCGTAATTAGGAAATTAACATTTTAAATTGGCAATCGACGTTTAATCGTTGTGATCTTAGTTTGTATTTGGGACTACGCGCGCATTACAGACGGTTTTAAATTTAAAGACAAAACTTGGTAATTACTTCATTTTTCGAAACATAAACCAATTTTGATCGTTATAATTAAATTGAATGAGAAAACAAGAAATTGATATAATTTACTTTCTCAAAATCAAAATTTGATGATATATAAATAATTCTTGAAGCAAAATAGCTATAGTTATAGCTAGCAACACAGTTAGTCTATAGTGCGCAGACGGTCACACACACAATCAATTCTAACTTACTTTTAAATATAGACTTCTATTTATTTTATGGTCAATATATTGATGAAACAAGCTAAATTTCAATCAAAATCAAAATTTTCTTATCCATCAATAAATAATATGAAATATCAGCTATATTAGATTCGAAAAACTGAATAAAAAGCAAAGAGAAAACAGGCAAGTCCCAAACAATTGTTGGCCTCCCTATACAAGTATTGAGACTAAGTCTATATTTAAGTGCGTACGTTAGCAATGCTTTTTAAAATGTTTAATGTTATTCGTGCTTATATTTCCATTTAACTAAATTAATAATAAATTGTATTGTTTTAACTAATTGTATACAAAATCTGAAAACGCAAGCTGATGTGATTATGAGAGTTAAGTGATGTGCTCTACATGTCGATCTGACAGCTTGCGGATTTTGTGTACAAATTGTATAATGTGTTCTTTTTGTGTTTATTTTGGAATAATTACCGTCTTGGTAGTTTTTGTAAATTTTATTATTAAAATTAATCATAAATGAATTTTCAATCGAATTATAAGATTTTATGATTTTACGGTTTTGTCGCTATGTTACAATCAATGGATGAATGTTATAGCTCTGTAGTACCTTCAATAAATGTTTTAGTCGTATTGTTTTTATTTTTATTACACAAAGTCTATTAATGAGAAAACAATAATATCTTCTTTTCCAATAAGTATAATAATTTAAATTACAATAACCTTAAGTTGAATTATTTAATTTAAATTTTGAATATATTTATTAAAAATGTAATAAAGCCGATATTAGATAAATCTTAAAAAAAAGTTTACGTTACAAAATATTTTCGTCCGTCTAGTAAGGAATCTCGTAGCGTCAAGCTATATGGCGCATATAGTAATTCTCAGCAGTGGCGGAAGACAACACCACACGCTATATCTTCGAGAGGAAAATTATTTCGCTAAGTATTCGAACTCACAACTGTCAGACAAAAAAAAGTTTATATTCAGATGGCTTGATATGCTTATCTTTATCCACATTTTCCTTACTTATATTCAAAATTTGAAAGTTGCTCTGTCTGTCTGTAACACAATCACAGCCAATATTCTGATAAAATTTCACATTTTTTTTTTAATTAAAAATGTTTTTGAGTATTAGCAACACTGGTGCTATCACTTTTTTCAAAATATGTGCCCGAAAGAAGCCGGCTGTGCTCACTGAGGTATTTATTTGTTTTATATTACGTTTTCCTTGTAAATTTCTAATAAAACACTAATTATTCTATCGTGACATTATAGTGAAGTGTTTACTGTTTTAATTTTGGCAATATTTGTGGATATTTGTTGTTTTATTTGATAATAAACTTTGTTTGCCGTGACATAATTACTTAGTAATGAATTACTGCATAACGAACCTGTATGTCACAGTATACATTGACTACTTCTTTTTGTGATTTTTTATTGCGATTTATAGGTTAGTTTTGGTGTATGCAAGCTTTTCTTCTTTACAGCACACGCTACTGACACGTTGTGGTAGGTAATTTTCGCTTTAATTCCTGCGCTAACAATGTAGGAAAAATAGTTTACCATACTTTTAATCGGAATATTATTTACTATTCCAAGCCTTTTTAATTACTAAACGTACCTCTACGTTATATATAAAATTAATATGTCACTGTCAAACCTCAAGTTATTGTGACGTTTTGCATTGCTTGTATGTTTTCGTTTACAAAATAAACAGTGAAGTGGACACGGCTTAAAAAACCGCATGATACACGTTATTTTTATACAATTACATCCAATATGTCAGAACAATTAATTAACGAAAATAGTAAATATATATTAGAGTAGGTTACATATATATTCTCACATATAACCTTTATTTACTTTTAAGTCTTCATTTGTCCTTTATTAAGCTTGTTTTATTATTTTTCAGCTTATTTTCTGAGCAAACAATAGATTCACAAAGTTTGAAATCGATATGTGCTCAAGTGCAAGAGAGGTTTCCTAAATCAGATCATTTTAACTGTTAGTATATTCTTGTGGAGGTAGTATTATAATAAAAAGATTTATTACTTATTTGCATTAATACTTGCTATTATATGTTTTTCCAGTATGCCTTCTCCTTTCTTCACTCATAACTGGTGGTGATTTATCACTGCCTGGACAGAGAGTAGTTGCAATAGCTCTAATATTTGATATTTATAAAACAGATAATCCATTTAGTTCCCTTTTCCTACATTTATTAGAAGGAAAACCAGGGTTGCTACCATTAACTCCACAGGAAAGGATATTTATTGGACAATTACATGGATTCATTCCAGTTAACATAAGAGATGTAAGTATTTATTCATTTGGTACTTGTGTGTTAATAATACTGCAGCTACAGATTTAGATATTGTAGAGCAGGAGCACAAGTGTGAATCCTCAGTGTGAATAAAATAGTTAACGAGGCAAAGCCCGGTGTTGAGTTACACCACTCAACAGGCGATGCCATGATAATTTTATGGAAAGTGGGTAAAGGAGTATTTTAACTCTAGATTCCGAAGTTCATGCAAATATTTTTTGGCGGGGGCCTGGACTCTAGCTGTTTCTATAACATTTTATTCTTCTTATTTTGTCGTAAGTAAAATTTCTAGGGTGTGGATCACCCAGTTCCCCTCCTCCTACGTCTATGCTTAAGCAAAACAATTCCTGGTATTGATTCCAGGCATGTTGCAAGGCAGGAAATGGAATCGATACCAGGATTTGTTCTCAATATATAGCAAGAATTGTAATAACACTAAGTTCTCTAGCAACTCTTTTCTCTGTATAATACTTTACTTAAAAACTCCCAAATGTGCTATTTATGTGGTGGTGGTGTCAATATATAAACTGTGTAAATGCAGTGGCTTTAGTACATAAGTACCATTTACTTTTCATACTATGTTATAAAGAGAATAGCATAAACAACAAGAGAACTTAGTGTTAAAATAGCATGTGTATCCATATTATTTGTTCCCCAATTCTTGAGACATTGCAGCTTGTGTGGTAGATTTCAATATCATGGTTTTGTTTTGTCAGAGTGAGTATCACTGAATCCCCCACATAGTATAATAATTAGAGGGAACCTAGTCTTTATATACTCGATTTTGCCAAATTCTCAAAGCATTGCATGTTGAGTGATGGAGCTCTACTCCATGTTGTGTCTAATTATCAGAGCGAGGAAATTAATACATACATTAAATATTTCACTCTTTGAAGTGGGAATCAAACCCATAACCATTGCATTTGCATGCTTGCCTCCTCAAACAGAGATGACATGGTGCAAGGGCACAAGCTGGCGGTGGTGATAGTGATGAACTACTTAGTTCATCACCTAGATTGGGGAGTAAATCCACAACTATCACATTGCAGTTAAATCCTATCGCACAGCACCACAATGACCTCTAACATTTGCATGTAAATAAAATTTAAATTTTTTTGAAAAAAGTTATTGATATTATGCTACAAAATGGTTCCAGGTACTGAAAAAATCAGCAAAACAAGTAATCCTAACAGAAGTATTACCTAAGGACTTGGACTTTGATTACTCTTCTCTCCAAGGCTTAACAGCAGAAAGATCGGCTGATATCAGTTCTGTTGCTAAAGCCACAGCACCCTCTTTAGTGCCACTTAGTGATGGGTAAGATTAATATAAGCTTTTGTGATGCAATGTCACAGCATCTTCCACACACCTTCTTGACCAGTTCTGTTAACAAGACAGAGCACGGTATTGAGTTCTGCCACACATAATGTGTTGAAAGTTAGGTGGAAAGTAAAGGATGGAGTACCTTATCATTAGGTTCCCACTGCCTACCCAGTGTTCGCATACTAAAGGCTTCAAGGCTGTGTCTTCTTGTTATTGATATGGAATAATTCATTCCCCTGTCGGACTCAAACCTACAGCTTTCTTATTCTTCTATTTTCTTACAGACATGACACCCTAAACATATATATAATAAACAATCTAAATAATCCTACATTTATATATATTTTCCAGAAGTCCCCCAAATCGTATAGCAATGAAGGAACTTATAGAAGCCCTCATGTCTAACGAGTATATTCCCTTACACGGCACGCTAAGACCGTCCGGACCTATACCACCGCCAACTTTCTTATTGGATACTAGTGAAATATCGTTTGCTGGCGAGGTATTGTTTTATAGTTAGTTTTTAGTAATATTGATAAAATGTTTATTTGTAGTGTATTTAATTATACCAAAATCTTGATTTTCTACATCCGTTTCTACTTGTGTGGAAAGTGTTCGAAACATTGGGTTTCCAAAAATATATAATACTAAATATATGCGATTAGCAGGGTAGGCACTACTTTTATCATGCAAGTTTTATAATTAAATTTTCATACCTGCATGTAATCTATATTTATTTTTCAGGGTGTTTGGAAAAACTTAGCTAACCGTGGTACATACATGCCTATGTATGACACCGATTTTGATGGCCTCCTTGGATTGAAGCCAGCAGAGAATATTGAAAAAACAGTTGTAAATAAGGAGATTAAACCTGAAGTTGTAAGTTTATGGTTAAAATAATTATTAGAAAATTATTGAATTACTGTATAAAATTAATAGATGATTACATTTTAAAAAATACCCGAATAGGTGTTACAGGAAGAGAAAAAAGAGAAACCAGAAGAGAAGAAAGAAGAGAAAATAAATAAAACAACAATATAATAATAAAGCCTTTATTTCCGAACTGTGACATTTTACACATTTAAAACTAAAAACACTTAAAATAAAATCATAATAAGTCTCTCAGTTCGGTGTACCTTGTGGCATAGGCCTCCTCCAATTCTTTCCAATGATGTCTATCTGCCGCCACTCTTAGCCAGAGGGGACCTAACGTCGTTTTCAGATTATCCTCCCATCTTCTCATTTGACGTCCTCGGCTCCTAGTGCCGTCCCTTGGGTACCAAATGGAGGAGAAATGGAGTAAACAGGTAACTGTTTAGAAATGGAGTAAACAGGTAACTGTTTACTCCATTTCTCCTTTTTACACCTGAGCATATGTCCAGTCCACCTCCACTTTAATTTATCCATTCGAGCCAGGATGTCTGTTAATTTCGTTTTTTGCCTGATGTCTATACATCTCACTTTGTCCCTTAATTTTAGTCCTAGCATGCTCCTTTTCATGCTTTTCTGACATCTTGCAAGTTTCTCCCTGTGGCATTTTGTCAAAGGCCAGGTTTCGCAGCCATATGTAACGCAGGGTAAGATACAGGTATCAAAGGTCTTCTTTTTTATTATAATGCCAATTTCCTTGCTTTTCGTGATCTCTTTTAAAGCCCAGAAGGCTTTCCAACCAGTTGCAATTCTTTTATCAATTTCTTTTGACATTTGGTCTCTTGGTGATATGATTTGGCCAAGATATACATATTCCTCTTCATATTCGAGTTTCTGTCTATTTACACAACAATAACTGAAGGACAAAAACTGACTCAACTAGCACTAAAATCGGCGTTGAGTGTGCCTCACCAACAAAAATTACTAGCTTTATTGGATCAAGAACCGAATATGGTGTATGAAATTGGAATGACGCCAAATCCAGTATGATTAATATTGATTTTTTTTATAGAAATAAAACAAAAACTTGTATCCTAATGTTATATAATTTATTTTGGTATATATTTTGTAAAGTAATACATACTTAAGAACTTAACATAGGGTCATTGTGGCAAAGTGCCTGTTAAAACAATTTTTTAAAGGCCGGCAACGCACCTGTAGCTCCTCTGGGGTTGCACGGGGTCGTGGGCGGCGGTGATCACTTACCATCAGGTGACCCGAACGCTCGTTTGCCTTGTCCTTATACCATAAAAAAAAAAAAAGTTTGATCCCAATCGTGGGAAAAGAAATATTTTCATTTCCCTCCATAAAGCCTCAAGAGATTCAAGGATCAAGCAAACCTAATTTAAATAAAGAAAGAAAGATTAAAAAAAACCAATACCTACTTTTTTATAGTCACAAACATACAAAATTTTAAATTATTTAGTAAGTAAATATTTAATGAAATTTACCATTACAAAAAATTATCTATATTTCTTAAGTCCAAATTATTATTTCTTATTTCATTTACTTCATCAAATCAGCTTCACGCTGTATCCCGCACACAGCAGGGTAGGCAGTGGGACCTAGTTTTAGGACACTCCGTTCCCCACTTTCTGCCGAATTCTGGAGCATTGCGTGTTGAGTGCAATGGAATAGAAATGTAAACGTAAATAAATATTTTACTTCCTCCAGTGGGAATCGAACCCGCAACCGCCGCGTTACAGTCACATCTTTATACCACTGCGCCACGACGGCTATACTACTTCATTTAATTCATTCCATTTAATACATTTTTTTCTATTTTCAGCTACCAGATTTAGTGGAGAACAACCCTATGGTAGAGATATCAGTGTTATTAAAATTGATGGACTCACAGCACATCATTAACTATTTCTCAGTTCTAGTTAATATGGAGATGTCGCTGCATTCCATGGAAGTCGTAAATAGGTAAGAATATGTTGTAGATACATTTTTTGTAGTCTCACGCTGTACCCTGCTCATAGCAATGTAAGCAGAGAAATCCTGGGAACCTAGCGTTAAGACACTGTTCCCATTTCGAAATTTCCAACTTTGATTTTCGCCGAATTCTGAAGGTACTTATGTTATATAAATAATTAATTTCCTTGAGTGGGCATTGAACCTATAACCGTGTTCAATATACAAGACAATCGTGTTGTGCACCTGCGCCACGACTGGCGGCTTTGTTAGGGTGGATGTTTGTACTACTTTCATGCAAAAACTGCTGAACGGATTTAGATAAAACTACACTATTATACCAAGTGTACCATGGCACTGGCAACACAGCCTAATTTTTTTTCTTTATATACTTTATTTAAAGAGAATGGGATAAGTTAATTATATATCAAGTATAAACTACTAACTAACTAATACTAGGTGGAGGATGGAGCTGCAAATAGCTACGTGGAATGTAAGAGGAGGGATGGAAGAAAAGATGAATGAATTGATGAATACTAGATGATACTAGATGTGATGGATGTCGTTTGTGTGACTGGGACCAAGCGAAAGGGCAAGGGCTCGTTTGGTTAGTACAGCGGTTGAATACAAGGCTATCAACCCGAGGCTGCTTTGGGTTCGCTTCAAGCTGGGGGCAGCAAGAGTATTCTTATTAGCGGCGTACGCGTTAGTATCCTCAGCTCTATTAAGCGAACTCGAGGAGTTTTGGGAGAGTGTCAGGGATGTTCTAGGTAGCGTGATTTGAACGGATGGGAACGAACGTGATTTGAACGGATGGGTCGGAACTGCGCGAAGCGGTTTGGACGGACTGCTAGGTCAATATGGTGACAAGAGAATAAATGAGGCTGGAAAGCTTATATTGGAAATTTGCAAGGAAAGGAATTTATTTGTGGCAAACACGCATTCACATGTATACATGGGACCGAACGGAAGGGAAAATATAATTGATTTGTTCCTTGTGTATCAGCGTATTCGAAGCCAAGTTATGGATACGCGATTGTTTAGGGGTTCTGATCTGGGAACAGACCACTATCTAGTTGTTGCTAGAATATGGGATCTGTTCGCAGGTTGGCGCAGCTATACGAGGTGCCCAAACTTGGACTCAAAAGAAGCTTCAAGATCCATCGATTAGAGAGGAATATCAAGAAAGAGTGTCCACGACGCTAGACAGCAGCGAATCGGAAAATTAAAAAAACTAAGTGTGCTGGCAGAACCTTAGGAATTTAAGGATGCAGCGACAGGTGTATGTGGTAAAGCGAAAAGAGGTTTTAGCAAAAAGCGCTATGAATGGTGGGACGATGAAGTGCAAGATGCGGTAGAGAGAAAGAAGAAAGCATGGCAGGATTATAAAGCCTCAGGTAAAGATAAAAGTATGAGAGAGATAAAAAAAAGACTATAAGCTGCAAAAGCACCAGACGAAAGTACTGATAAAGATGAAACGTGAAACGGCTGAGAATAAAAGAGATGAAAGATTAACGAGCAATTTTAAGGAAAATATGAAGCTTTTGTGGCGAGAAGTTAGTGTTTCTCAGGGTTGCTCGCTAACCTATAGAATGAAAAAAGTGGTTTCGAAGGACAGTGAAATTTTAACAGAACAACCACACGTTTTGCAGCGATGGGCGGAATTCTACAAGGAGATGTATGAATGAGATTACGTCTCAGTCTCAAGTAACAGGGAAAGTCTTGATGTAACTGATGATGGCGAAATAAGCATAAAATAAGTTGAGAGTGCAATACGAAGCCTGAAATGTTGTAAAACAGCAGGAGCAGATGGAGTTACTCCCGAGATGATCAAATATCGCCACTCGTCTTGGACTTGTTCTGGTTTCTGCGCAATTTTTGCTGGAAATCAGGGGAGGTTCCAGACGATTGGCGAGGTGCAGTCATCGTGCCTTTGTATAAAGGCAAAGGTTCATAGATAGACTGCGCAGACCATAGGGCTATCAGTTTGATTAGGTTAGGTAGTAAAGTTTATACTAAAATTCTAGCGAGAAGAATGCAAGAGAGATCCGAAAGACTGTTGTGAGAGGCTCAAAGAGGCTTTAGACCTGGAAGAGGGTGTATGGATCAAATCATTTCCCTCCGCATGATCACGGAAAAATTTTTGGCTGTTGTCCAAAAAGTTTTCTGTGCTTTTGTGGACTTGGAAAAGGCATTTGACAGAGTTGTAAGAGCGAAATTATGGCAGATACTACCCCGGTAAAATGTGAGCGGACCGTTGCTGCAGACTGTAAAGTCTCTTTACAGAGATCATTCAGCCTGCGTGCGAGTAAGAGCTTGCATGTCGCCATGGTTTCACATCCAATCGGATGTTAAACAAGTTTGCGCCATGTCAGCTTGGGTGTTCAATTTTTATTTGAATGGCTGTCTCCAAGGAGTGAAACAAAGTGATATGGGAGTGAAAGTAGGTGATTTGAATGTGATGATGATACAGATGCAGATGATGCAGTGCTTATTGCATCATCGTAATGCGAATTGCAGGCATTAGTCACCTCTCTGAAAGAAGGGTGTGAAAACAATGGTCTAAGCCTGAATGCGAGTAAGACAAAGGTTCTGGTATTTGAAAGAATTTAAGAGAGGATGGAATGCAATGTGAATGTGAATGGAAAGATAATAGAACAAGTGAATAAGGTGGTGGTATACTTGGAAAGTGTGTTCAGTAGAGATGGAAGATATGAGATGAATGTGGAAAGACGTATTTCTGCCGGTAACTGGGTTAATGGGGCATTAGCTGCATTGATAAGACGGTGAAACGTCAGCTCACCGGCGTGCTTAGCCGTACACAGTGCAGTGTTGGTACCGGAGTCAGCTTAGCTGATCGAGTCCGCAATGAAGAGATACTCAGATTGGCAGGCACTAGCGAGGATGTCACAGTGAGAATGAAGTAAAACATGCTCAGCTGGTTTGGGCACGTCGAACTAATGAGTGATGAAAGCACGGCAAAAAATATTTATGAAGGAATAGTGAGAGGGAAGAGAGGTAGGGGGAGACCTCGGTTGACCTCCGAAAACACAGTATCAAAGTATCAAAGATACTGGAGGAAGGTCACGTAAAAAGCATGAGAGCCCCAGGGTAGAGACCGTAGCGTTTGGCGCTCCGTTCTCTCTGACTACCCCGCTAGGGACAAAGCGTGAAGTTAAGTTAACTAATACTAGCAGTTACAACACTAGTACTTAAATGCTGAATGCCAGTAACTCGTCCCCGCCCACAGACTGACCACGTCGGTAGACCTTCCCGCGGAGTTCGTGCATCTCTACATCAGCAACTGCATCACCACCTGCGTGACCATCCACGACCGGTACATGCAGAACAGGCTGATCCGCCTCGTCTGTGTGTTTTTGCAGTCGCTGATACGGAATATGATCATTAATGTTAAGGTATTTTTTTTATTTTTTTTTATTAAAAAACTAATTACTCTACAGACATTTGGTTTGGTACCTTTTTTCCATATTTTTAAACTTATTTTCAGCTTTATGCTTTATTCCGCATATAGCAAGGGTATGCGTAAGGAGCCTTGTGTTCAGACACTTCATTCCCTACTTTCTGTCGAAATCTAGAGAGTTGCCTAGTTAGGCATAATGCGTTGTTGACTTTCAGTTTCCTTGCTCTGGTAATTATCAGAAAGAAATGCAAATATTAAATAATTCATTTCTTTGAGCGGGAGTCGAACCCATAATCATCGCGTTTAAGACAACAGTCACATGACTGATGGCCTATTTAATTTTTTATATTTGCAACATAAATATTGTTAATAAAAAATCAAAAAAATTGTCTACATTGAATTAGACCATCCAAGATTGGAATACGGGGACAAAATAAAAATATTCTCTATTAAATTAAGCCATTACAAGCACTTTTACTTTTAGGTACATAAAGTGCGAGGAGTATCAATCGTACTGGAACAGACAAAGAATATGACTACTTAATATACATTTTTTTCTTTCTAGGAACTATTTATAGAAGTGGAAGCATTTTGTGTGGAGTTTAGCAGAATTAGAGAAGCAACGGCTTTATTTAGACTACTCAAACAATTGAACTCTGGAGAAACACATAAAGAGACAAAAGATGCCTAAAAATTATTAAAATACATTTTCAATAAATACATTTTATTTTCGATTTTAAACAGTTTTGAAAACTTACCTAATTGAATAAACTGCTTGGATATCCAGAGGCGTGGCTCCTTCTATCCTCATTTTTGGCTGGCTGGCTGGCTTGGACTTACTACAATTTATATTTACTTATCAATTTGATAAGTTAACTATTTAAAGATGGCTTTAGTTATCAAAGGAAAGAGGGTACTCTGTCCCTGAAGAAATGCAAGCACTAAGTGGCTGCCTGTGAGGAAGTCTACGACTGTAAGGGCGCCCTCTGCGGGACTCGAACCTCGGCTTGCGGGCGTCGAGCGGACTGGGAAAAATCAATGTTAACAGCTAAGATTACTGGTAACGAAGTCGGGATCAAATCGTTCACAGTCTCGTCCACACTACAAAAGGCTGTCGCAACACAAAATACCGTTGGATTTCATCATTACATATAATAAAATTGCAACTGATTAATGTCTGTACATGGAATGTAAATCTATCTTTGGGTGCATTTATCAATGTAATAAAACCAAAAACGATGTTTTTAAATGTTTTTGTCTGTTTTTTGTTTGTCCGTGCGTTTTTGTACGCTTGTTTCAGAAACGAATTTACAATCTAAAAAGCAGTTTTCATCATTGTATTTTGGCAACCATAAACTTTTCTTAATATTTAGTACTTGTTTTATTTCAAACCATTCATAATATATATATATATATATATATAAATTTAAAAATGCATTCCCCGAGAATGCATCGAACCCGCAACAAAATTTTGATTTTATATTGTTACTGGAAAATTTCAAATGACTTTTAGCACGCGTAACGTGAGAATATTCCTTAGTGTAATGTTTTTATTCGTTAATGTTTCTTTATAATAGCTAACCACGTGTGAACCCGGTGAACGTAAGAAGTAGAAAATAACTAAGCAAATTTAGATGGTATTTACTATTAATATAGTTTATAATTTCGATATTCATTATTATTCAACGTAAGATATTATTTACCACACAATATAATAATGAAATATTTATTTGAATTTATATTTAAAATATTTTCGGTACTAGAGGGTTCCAAGGCAAAAGCGCGGCGTTAATTCTCGCCGCGCGTAGCCTCCAAAATTCGGCGGAAAATTGGGAACAGAGTGTCTGAACACTAGGTTCCCTCTGCCTACTCTGCTTTATTCGGGATACACCCGACTCTGCTATGTACGTTATATATAGATCCTGGGCTACCATAGCTCTGTGACACCTCGACAATTCATTGAGAGGAATATTAAATGTTTGTTCTTTTAATAATATTTACTGTTACAGTCTGTAATTAAAAGAGTGAGATGGTATGGTAGGCAGAGAGTACCTGGGGACCTGGGGAGACACTCGTGTAACATAGAAGCTTTATACTTAGACGTAACTTATTTTCACTGGCGTATAATGAAAAAGAAGCGGCGTTGAGTTATGCCGGCCAAAACGGCTAAAAAATATCTCAAAATTCTCAAAAATACAATCGAATGGAGAACTTCCACGTGTACAATGGAGAATGAACCAGCTGCTCATGAAGTCATGTGCTAGTAAACGACTTTTCTTTGCAACATTACTTCCATATTAGAATATATATTGATTTTATTTAAATAAAATCATCGACCCCACTCGACAAACATACTCGCTAAACATATCACATTGAATTTCAACTAAAAATAACTAAATAACTAGCTATAAAATAACCGTTCTATTATTAATTTGTGCGTAACAACTTACATAACTGGCCCAACATTATATGTATATGGAAGATGAAAGACCAGTTTATATTGCATGTTATTTTTTTAGCTGTATACTATTTTCTGTATATTGTAGGGAGAACCTAGTGTTATGACACTCTGTCCACCACGGATGGCTCACTTTCCGAAACGGTTGAGTCGGGGATCTCAACCTTGCAAATT
>DWGR01002725.1:0-13212 GCA_018247715.1 Heliconius burneyi | reverse complement strand
CAAAGTGCTAACTTCACAAAACTGCATCTAGGACTGCTCGGACTTGGCAATTAGGCCAATTCGTATGCGGACAACTAAATCCCTTAAATTATATCCTTCATAGTATCCTCTGTCTTATTTCTTTGAACGTAAAGTTCATTTTTTTCTAAACATATACGAGGGAGGATTAAAGAAGGTAATGTCGATAAGTTGACACTACTACGTACTTGCTTTCGTGTACGTTTTTTTGTATGTCAACCCTTTTTTGCTCATTATACGGGCTTGCGTATAATATATATGTGATGCTCTTGCATGTGTGATGGTTTTGCTTATAACATGCTTTTCGTGGTGGAACAGTTAAGCAGCACTCCGTAAGGTACGTTTCTGTACCATTGTCTGTTGATAGAAAATTATATACATGCAGAATATAATTGCAGCACCAAGGTTTATTTATTACATTATAATTGGTGTTAGAAAAGAATGAGTCTGCACATTCTTTTTTCTATTAAACCATTTCCACATGGAAAAAATATCGTGAATATAAACAAGTCACCACTATCATCACCGGTCATGGCGCAATGGCACAGGCATGCAAGCGCTACTAGGTTATGGGTTTGATATCCATTCGAGGAAATGAAATATATAATATTTTCATTTCCTCGTTCTCGCTCTCTCGTCCTAGAGTTCGGCGGAAAGTGGGGACCTGGGAACCTAGTATTAAGTCAATCCGTTCCAATTAGAACACTTCCCCCTTCCATGCATCAGCATGGAGAATGGAATACCCTGCTATATGCGGGATACAGCGTAAAGCTAAAAAAATTATAAAACTGCTCTATTTTTTTGCGCTATTTATTCAATTTATATAAAAACAACCTACTCGTACGCTTTATGCATTAGTAGTTCTTAGTAGATCTTTTAATCATTCCTTCATAAAAACAATACTTGGCTCATGCTGACGTTACACATACGTTAGAATGATGTTAAACGATGTCATGGACGATGTATTATTGGTTTCAGCAAGAAACATCATTATAGGGTTGCGTCTTAAGGACATAAATAATAATACTAAAAATAATATATAAAATATGATTTATTTGAATATGGTTTTCTCAAGTTTTAAATTTAAGAGGCCTTCCGTGTCGGACACAAGGCCTAGTTTCTAGGCCTCTTTTTAGTTGTGGATTCGATCCCCATTCGAGGAAGTGAAATATTTAATATTTTCATTTCTTAGTTCTGGTTTCGGGGCAAAGCGCAGCGTTAAGTTCCGCCTATTAAAACGCAATGTTTCCAGGATTCGGCTGAAAATAAGAAACAAAGTGTCTTAACACTAGGTACCATCTACCTACCCTGCTGTGTGCAGGATATCTGGAATCATAGTGAACATAAACATGATTTTCAAAAATTATAACATTGAGGCCTTTGTAGGGCATTGGTACGACATCTGACTATACAGGAGATAGCTGGTGCTCTATACCCATTTAGGGTAGTGATTACATTCAAATTATATTTATTGCTTTGGTAAAACTAGACACAGCGTTCAATTCCGCTATTTAAAACACTGTGTCTCTAAAGTTTTAACATAGAGTGACGAAAATGACATCTTGATTGAAATAAAATTTGTCAATTATACTTATAATTCCCGTACTCTCTGGAATATTAGGAATAATATCCTATAACATAGAATCAAATTTATGACTGCCTTAATATAATTTGAATAATTTCGTTTCAAATTCCAGTTAAATATCTACTAAAAATTGGAAGAGAACCAGCAGGGTGATAAAACCATAATGGATTGAAACTGCGAGATAGTTCGAGTTCGACGCAAGCAATTATTTTAAACTCTGTCAACCCTACATCACCGCGGACGCGGTTGACTGACACAGATAGATCATCTATTTATTACTTTTGGTTACATCGAAAAATAGCTTCAAAAGTTTATCGCTTCGCCATCATTACATCATCACTCTAAATTTAAGTATTTGTTGTGTATAAATGTAAAGCCTACCTATTAAATTTGAAATGCAATGTATAGTTCGAGGCCGTCGTGGCGCACAAGGGTGTGACTGTAACGCAATGGTTGTGGGTTCGATCCCATATTTCCGTTTCTTCGCTCTGGTATCGAGGCAAAGCAAAGAGTTGAGTTCCGCCATTCAAAACGTAATGCCTCCAGAATTCAGCGGAAACGGAGTGTTAACATCATGTTCCCTCTGTTAACGCTGCTGTTTGCGGGATACAGCGAGAAGCTAATTTGTTTATTTTTTGTATCGTTGGAATTTTTATAAGTGCCTGTGTTAGTCGTGATATATGTAAAATACATACATTGCCCTTGTTGAAATCAATCAATTTCGAGTTTAGAAAAAAAAAATGTCAACAAATATGCGATGGTGATGAATGGCTATAGATAACAAATAAAGTGATTAGACTGTTCTTTCTCCTAATTAAATAGAACGTGTACAAATAGCACAAATATAAAATATCTTTATTTTTTCGTAAAACTGTATGTTTAATTACGTATATACAGTATGTAAATACGTTAACATGTAGAGCCATTATCTTAATGTGAAAATGAAATTAACATAAATATACGTCTTTAGACTTTAGAGGCATCTCCAAGTCTCTTTGTGACATGACTACTAGATACACGGTATGTAATTATCATGTTATACTCCACGAACGGGTTATATGTATATTTACTTTGTTTTCGGCTTAAAGCTATAACCTCTTTTATCCTATATTCCTCTTCCTTACAGTAAGTTAACGTTTTTTAAGGGGTTTTCCCCATGAAAAAGGAACATTTTCAAAGTGTTATTCCACACTTAGGAAAGAAAAATACTTATTTAGAAAACGTATTAAAATTTAAACGTAGCGGGACTCGAACCCGCCCTTCCTGGAAACCGAGTAAGTGCTCTAACCATTAAGCCATACGTTGTTAGCATCTAGCATCAGTTAGGGTCAAATAATTCACTTTGCCGATCGCAGATCGAACCCACAACCAACGCGCTTACAGATATGCTGTTCTACTGCGCCACGAGGGCTTTAAGGATCGTTGTTGAACATTTTTTTTCATAATTTACATTTTTTCACATCAACCTGTAAACCACTTTGCAATAAATATGAGTATTTCCACGAATAAAATTGAAATCATTGAATACAGTTGGTTTACATTTCAATGCGATGCTATAGCGTTTAATTGAATTACATTCGTTGACAAAGTGAAGTTTTAAGATGATCAACTCTTCATACAGTTTTGCACTGATTAAGGTTAAAAATAAAACAACACGCTAAAACAATACTCGCTTCGCTGAATTTTCAGGATATTACATGTTGAGTGGAGGAACTCAACATCGCATTCTGTCTTGTTAGTAGAGCAAAGAAATCTGGATAGTTCTCCCGAATGGGAATCGAAGCCATAATCGTCACATGGTGTGCCACAGAGCCACGACGGCCTGTGGCGAAAGTGACATGCAGGTGTTTGGTACTTCTTACTAAAAAGGGGAAAATAACTAATTGAATAGTTAATAATCTATCTTTAGAAAAAAAGAACATAAGTGTTCGTAATAACTATAGAAACCAAATAATAAAAAAAAAGCAATCATGTTGTAAATTATGACAGTCATATTGAACCGTCCAGTGATGATAACAAATAAAACTTCACAAACAATATAACATCGATCATGTTTTTTTTTTGTTTTTAGGGTTCTGTATTTTGAAAGGAAAAACGGAACCGTACAGAGTACTTCCCATGAACTTAAAATTTAGTACGAGGCAACGTCTTATAGCACAGATAAGTTGTACTTCCCTTTGACTTACAATTCTGAAATTGGTACGAAATCCCTGGCTGGTAAATCCAGCACGCACTTAACCGGTATTTTTTTGCTTTTAATATCTATGAAAATAAAAATTCGCAAGTCACCAAGCATTGCATTCTGTTGCACTAATTGCACTGGGAGAATCTCTATCGCGCTCCGGTAATCTACACTTCTTAGTGCAAAAGCAATTGTTTACACCCCTTCGTACTCGAAGCTGCGTTATATTTAAAAAGAATTCTATTTTTCTTGTTATTCTCGACAAGCGATTAATCTTGTGTTGAATTTATTAAGATTTTAAAATGGGGTTGCTTGTATCGGTTGCTTTCTTTTCAAAATATTCTAATATTTTTAAAAGAAATCAGCTATTCACTAGCATTATAAGTAATTCATATTGTGAAAATAATTAATCATTTTGGGTTTAATAACTGATGTATAGAAAAAAAAATATTTTTGGTTTTTTAAAGGAAAGTAATATAAATTAAAGTAAGTAAAACAAAAAATGTCGTAAGTTCAGCTACTTCTACTTCGGACGAGTCTATTTTAAATTGTATAGTCTTCTTAATCTAGTTATAACGAAGCAAAAAACAAAAAACTTTATTTCTGTCAATCTTATATAGAACAAAATTATTACTTCCATCATTAATCTTAAAAAATAACGACTAACTTAAAGTTAAACACCTGTTTTCAAAAAACATAAAAACCAAACAACACTTTTAACACAATTGTATAAAAATTAATTTTTAACAAAAAGAAAAACCGACTTCTAACAACGAACTAAAAAGTAACAAAATAATTTTACAAAGAGTTTATGATTTTGAAGTCGGTGTCAAGCTAAGGCTACAACGACGATTTTAAGTGATGAGTAGACCCTACAAGGATGCTTTTTAAATGAGTGGCGGTGGTGGTAGTGGCAATAAACGAGTGGTTGTGGTTGTCCTATATAAAATTTCACCTAATTAGGTGCAAACACAAAATGCAAACTATCATTGTGGTATATTGAGAAGAACATACATAATAAAAATATTCTTATAACTTTATCAATTTCGACCGGATCCCATAATCGAAACCTTACCAAACTTTCATCATACTATCCTTAAAGTGTATCCTTTCAAATAAAAAAAGAATTATTGACATCGGTTAAAGTTAAACAATATTACAGTATAATAAAAATTTTACCATAAAAAAAAACAAACTTTATTAATTTTGACCGGATTCCACAATCGGAACCTTACCAAACTTCCACCAGACTATCGTTGAAGTGTACCCTTTCAATTAAAAAAAATATCGAAATCGATTAACGCCACATTGAGTTATTCGCCTATTTGTCGCGTACATACCGAATGCAAATATATAATTTATGTGATTTTCTCATAGATACCATTGTCAGAAAAAAAATAAAAAAAACCCACCACATGGGAATCACTACCTTTGAAACAAAAAAAAAATCATCCAAATCGGTCCACCCAGTCAAAAGTTCTGAGGTAACAAACATAAAAAAATAAAATAAAAACTCAGTCGAATTGATAACCTCTTTTTCTTACAGAAGTCGGTTGAAAACAATTTCAAAAAGTTTTTTTTCTTATCCGTTATTAGATTTGGTCGTCGGTAAGTGAACATTTCTTGGCTTTCTATGCAACATTTCCGACCCGGAATAATTGGATTAGACTTTAGCAAGGCCCAAGTGTACGCTTGGTACTCGCCCATTAGAGAATAGAATACATACTGAATGTGGCGTTGTAAAACAATTATGGTAAATAATTTCTCCGTTCTTTAATGTTTTAAATATTTTCCTTATTATTTGTAGTCATTAAAAGGTTGAATACTGAATAAAACTTCAACTTAGTAATGATAAGTAAAAAGAGAAGTAAAGTTATCAAATAAAACTGGTTTTCCTTAAAGTCCGAATTCGGCGGAAAGTGAGGAAAAGAGTGTCTTAACACTAGGTTCACCTATTGTGCTGTGTGAGGGATACAACGTGAAGCTACAAAGCAGGAGTTATTGAAACTTACGGTTTTTTCGGTAAATTAACATTTATTTGCATTCTTTAATTCAAATATTTTTTACATAAATTACACCAGAATGATTACAAGTAATAATATGCTAACATATTTAATTACAAGTAACAATGACTGATAGATCTCAAGTTCCAAACGTTGTGGTCTTTCTAGCGTTGATCACGGTTCTCGCTTGCACGCTGGGCTCAGGCCAAACAGTGAGTCACGTCTTTTCATTCAGCCGGTCATCGACTTATAAGATCTATCACATCAAAATATTACTGATCTTCTAAATGGTTGAATGTGGCTGTTAACTACCATTTAACTACATATGGCAACTTAAGTACACTGACCTCAGTTAAAAAATATCTTAATATACATATAATTACATCTTAAAAGTTTTACCTTAAAATAAATTCAAATAGGAATCTTGATCTGATGATGAAAAAATAACAAAATTGATTTTGATAAGACTACCTGAGCAAACTTATTTTAAATTTAAGACAGTACAGGTGAAAAAATAAAAGCGTTATTTCTTATTCGTCTAGCATTTTATTAGAAATACCAAAATTGTATTCTCTACAAGTTTTTTTCGAGAATGCTTTAATGTTATATCATCGTATTTATTTTTCTATTTCCAAATCCCATTTTGTCTGATCATGTCGATGACGAGAAATAGGTATTATAATAGGTTTGAGAGGTAACTTACTAATAATGTTGGACATTGGTGCACGTCGCAGCGCGCGTGACCGGCTTACAGAGGCTCCTTCTGAAACTCATCGACACCTTACAAAATTACCCGGCATCTGAATATGCTGTTAACGTAACTACGAAAATAGCATAATGTTGAGTAGATTGGAAGTAATTGGTGCAAAACCATTATTAAGTCACGATGGTAAAGTGAAGATGTTGATTATTTTTTCAGCTTCACGCTGTATCTCGCAAATAGCAGGGTAGGCAGAGGGTACCTAGTGTTAAAACAATCCGTTCCCCACTTTCTATCGCTTGAGTGGCGGAACTGAATACCTAGCTTTGTCTTGTTACCAGAGCGAACAAAAGAAAATGTTAAATAGGTATTTTATTTCACAAGTGGACATCGAACCCACAACCAGTTACCAGTTGAGAACACGTTATTAATTGAAGATATTTTTAATGTAAAGCAATAACAGTCATTTAGGCATACCTACCATTCACGAAAACGAACAAAAACGAACCGAAAACGGCAATAAAATCGGTTAACACGTTTACGAGATTAGCGCGAACAAACGCACAGACAAATAAACAAAACTAAAAAATCGTTAAAAGAAGTGTCTTAACACTAGGTTCCCTCTGTCTACCCTGCTATGTCCGGGATACAGCGTGAAGGTAAAAAAAACGTTGTTTTTGATTCTAGTACATGATTAATTTCCACCAATATAACATTTTTTCTTATACCTAAGTATATCTTCATTGTACAGACATCGATCCGTTACGACTTTATTTTAAGTAAAGTTGAATACAATACGCCAATTGCGTGACCATTTAAAAAGTTTCAATTGTTATTTCTAATAACTTAACAATAGTAAGAAAGCCTGTTATAATAACTTTGAAGTTCAATTCTTTTGTCATAATTGAGCTCTTGCTTTCGGCCTCTCCTAAAATTTTTCTCCTTAATCTCCTAAGATATTGTTATTGTATTTTAAGAAACGTTGATTGTATAGCTCGCACATAGCAGGATAGGCAGAGGAAACCTTGAAACCTAGTCTTAAGACACTCCGTTCCCATTGAGAAACTTCCGTTCCCAAATGTTCCGTCTAATTCTGAAGGCATTGTGTGTCGAGTGGCAATACTTAACGCCGCGCTTTGCCTCGTTACCAGAGCCAACAAATAACCTGTCGCACTTACAGTTGCATCTCTACACCACGGATAGGAATATATGAAACCTTTTAACGTATATACATAATTAATATTTAATACATTTTGATTTAAATACTACTTAGCTATATAATCTTTTCAAACAATCCTATATAATTAAGTTTTAATCACCATGGGTAAAAGTAACGGCAGCTATAACTGTCCTCATTGAAATGGACCGAATATCTAAATCGGCAGAGATAACCTTTCAAAGTGATGGGGCGTAGCTCCAGCCCAAACTCCTAAGGAATATTTATCGAGCTCGTAATTACATCACATTATCTGAGACGCCGACGGCCGACAGCACGTGACGGGAAATCTGATAATTTTGCAATTTCTGAATATAGCACTGATATCGGAACATCGGTTTGTTACTCAAAATAATAATCAACTGCACGCTGTATCCCGTACATCCCCATCCCCCAGCAGAACAGGCAGATGGAACCTCGTGTTTAGATAGTCCGTTCTCAACATTCCACTGTTTTTCTTTGAAATATTACGTATTGAGTAGAGGAACTAAGCGCCGGACGTTTACCTTGGTACCAGAGTGAGTGATTTTGAAAATATTAATAATTAATAGATAAAACCTAAAACCATCGCGTTTCACATTTAGCCCCCGCGCCAAGATTGCCTCTTGGTTTGGTTTGTTACTCATTTACGATTAAGTGACGGAAAGAAAAGAAAACAACTTCACGCCGTATCCCGCACACAGCAGAGTAGGCAGTGGGAACCTAGTGTTAAGACACTCAATTCCCCACTTTCTGCCGAATTCGGGTAAACCTCGCCACGTAAAATTAAAAATTTAAGAAAGAAGAAGAAATAAGAAGTGATAGCGTGGGTAATCGTAAAAGTTGTACTGCTTAATATTGAAATAGTTTAACTTGAGAAAGCTTAGGTTATTAATTAAATTTTACGTACATTATGATGATAATATATCTCTTCTTGATTCTAAAATATATTTTATTCTTAGTTACAATTTTGAATATGTCAATTAAATTTTTCTGTATGTATGTTACTAGGATCATCATTTGATCCTACAGAATAGACATTGAGCTATATGCTCAATTAACAGTATATGCCTATCGCATACTTTACAGTGAGTCATGCGAAGAGAAGAGAGAGAGAGAAGCATATGATCAAAATGTGAGTAACGTTGTGGATTAGAGTTAGAGAGGAGGAGCTTGTCTGCTACTGCGGTATGCGGGAGAGAAAGGGAAGCTAAACAGACTGGCCCCGTAACGAGCCGTTACGTAATGTGTGTGAAGTGGTTTACCCTCCCATAAAAAGTTATCACTTGAAAAATATAAAAATAAGTCCTTCTTCAAAACTATACATAAACTGTGTTTAGAAATTATCGATGTAATTTTTTCCTTCACTTTACATTAAAAGAATTTTTATGATATTTTTTAGTAAGACAAACATATAGTTCCAGCAGTGGCGTAGTGACCTTAACACGCGCCCGGGGTAAAATACTTTTACAGCGTGAACTCCATATATAAAATATCATATGTAAAATATACTCACAAATTGTAAGTTGTAGATAATTTGAGATAAATATCCGAAATCGAAATTAAAATAAATCTGAAAATGTACAGAACATTCTTATAAATCTAAATATGTAAGTATTTGATTACATACATATTATATTTAAATAGTTATGCGGACGATTCGTCGCCCCTTTATGACCGGCGCCCGGGGCATAATAAACCCCCTTGCCCATCACCACCCCCCCCCCCCCCCCTTGTATTACGCCACTGAATTCCAATAGACTCCATTAGTATTTTCAGTTTCACAGTAAATTATAATTTATTTTTATGGTTCTATTGCCTAAATATATCAAGCTGCAATCAATATCAAATATTCAGGTGTGGGTATTTTATGAGAAAAATACATTACAAACTTATATTTGTATTTCATTTCATACAAAATGGGCATATGCACATGGGCATATGCACCCACGCAGTCATATGGGCAAACTTAACTTTGTCAACTTCTATAAGTTGCACTTTCCTTTGATCTACAACCTTGAAATTAGTACGGAAGTCTCGGTGGACGAGTCCGACTTGCGCTTAATCGTTCTTTTTATAGATGTATAACATATACTATTAAATTTTAATATCTTTCTTTGTTTTTTTTTCAATCATATTAGGCACAAAAGAATAATACATAAAGACTGGTAAAAAACCATGGAGCAATACTCGTATCTCCTAACGGAATTATATTTTTTATGACTTACAAATAGCTCGTAATAAAACTCCGCTTTATTAAGAGTTAAGCCGTGCAGCAAAAAAATTCGATGTAATCTTTAAAGTCGCTGAGTAAAAAATACAATGGCCTCTTAAGTTTTGTTTTGTTCGATTTTTAATAAATCATTGCTAACTATAATAATTAAAGTGGAGTGTCTCTTTATTTCTTTGTATTCAATAATTTTTATTGAATTCTAGTTGTCATGCCGAATTGGTTATCGTGGGGCAGTCCTACAATGTCATGCTGTAAGCCTAATTATCGTGAGTTCGATCCTAATTCGGGGAAGTGAAGTATTTTCTTTTTTTCTTTTTGTCCTGTATGTTTCTTCTTTGTTCTAGAAATAAACTGATAAACTGTTTCTAGACAGGTCACTAACAGTCAAATTTCTATGTAAGTTCTCTATAAAAGTAATATTTTCTGCTTTTATGTAACTATATCGGATCTCAATTTCAAGCGTGACAAAATAATCGTGACATTGTTCGTAATTGATTAGCCTTAGATGAGGCCATCGACCCTCCTTTAATATAAGCGTGGTCGTACTCAAAGTATGATAAAAAATTTATAATATCATAGATGTTTTTAAATCATCTATGATAGAAAAAACGCATTTACTTGAGCTTTGCAGTTGGTAAAGGAAGATTTGTTAAAATTAAAAAAAGCCGGAAATCTCAAGATGTGAATGTTATATTAACATCAAAGAGATGGTATATAATCTTGGAATGCTCACGGTTTTCATCGGCATCCCGGCTCAATCATTAAAAGATTGAAAGTAAAAAGAAAACCATTATTCGACACAGTGAACACAGAAGAAATCAAATATGGATGGTGGATGCTAAACGTTGACATTACGAAAGCAGGTGTTGGTAAATATACCATCACCGACGTAGTAGCATGTATTCCAGCCTCGGCTAGACACGACGTAGTCTTATATCGTGTACTAAGACCGAGAGTAATATTCGAGTTTTTTAAGAGTAAGAACACAAGGCGACGGAGGGCCAAGCATGTTGTTAGGGGGCGGAGCGTCCACGAAAGGAAAATTGCTACAGAAGAGGAACACCAAAGTGATCACCAACACTACTAAAATCATTACAAAAATTTATAAGAATGAGTAGAGTCACTAGAGTAGACAGAGGCCAAGACGTCTTCTTAGAGTACCTACACAGCAACCTGCGAGAAGATTACGAGAATCTTTGAACTAGGAACCGAAAGTCTGCTAAGAGTGTAAGGATAAGGGGTACCCGTTATATATGACAATAACAAGTAATTATTTATATATTTTAAATTTTGGTAGTATGGTTATTGATCACTTTTATTGTTTTTTTTATTTAGGTGTAGTATATTAGGTTTTAGAATACCTGATTTTTTCTTTATAATCATGTTGAGCTAGCCTGTAAGTGTGATGTACAATCTTAAACATTGTTAAACATTTGTACTTTATTTAAGTGTTTGTAAATTTTGTATGTTACGTTGGCTTGCCTAATAATAAATAAATAAATAAATAAAAATAAATAAACAAGGAAGAAACCATCCAAATCCCCCCAAATGGCGGCTTACAACGGAAAAACTTGCTTCTTATACAAGTATGACAAATAGACGGGATGAACATTCGGGTACATTACATCTAAGGACAACCCGATTCTCGTCGTAGCTCGATGTACGGAGCTAGTGCTGGAACAAAGAATACTGGATACTGCGCACATTAAATAAACCTCCATGCATTCCAACAAGCATGAGCATTGGCTCCACCAAACATACAATATAGGTAAAAATATTTTGATTCTCCGGCGTTGAGTTCTGCCACTCAACACGCAATGCCTCCAGAATTCGGCAGAAAGTGGGAAACTCAGTGTGTTAACACTAGGTTCCCTCTGCCTACCCTACTGTGTGCGGGATACAGCGTGAAGCTGATTTAATTTATTTCAATTCTTGATACCATGTAATTTGTTATTTGTAAGTGATCCTATTACAATTTTGAAATTTCATGTCATGCAGTGTTTATATTGTACCTACTTGTTATTTTTTCGTTACATACAATAAAAAGAAATAAATATTGGTTTAAAATAGACGTCTCACTTCAATGATTTTAGTCAGATATAATGAATTGCCCCTTAGGCGTATAACAGATTCATTATTTGCTTTAAAAATCAACTTAGTTTCAGTACTCAATCTTTTTGTAATGGTTTTTTTCTTATATTTATTTATAATCATTAGTATTTCGAGAGAATTATTAAGCTAAGTAGGTACTTTACGTGGCGCAATAGCGCTCTACGAAGTTTTTTGGACTACTAATAAATCTGAAAAACGTTGGTATTCCCCACTAAATTACATATACAATAACTGGTAGTCGACTTGAGTTAGGTCGAACGGGCTATAACGAAATGGAAGGCAACTTTAATAAAATCTACGAGTATAGTGACACATCATTCTATATAAGTAAATTCGACCGATTCGAGATGGTGGCGAAAGGGCAAAAGTGTAACACTGTAAACGCGTCTAGTTTTGGTCTTCGCTCTGGTGTCGAGGCAAAGAGCTTTTTCCTCCTTCTGCCTACCCTTAATTAAAATATTAAATATTTAATTTCCTCGAGTGGGAATCGAACCCAAAGTCTGTGTCCAACGCTCGTGCCCCTGGGCCACGGGTGGCTTCATGTCGATTACCGGGAAAATTATTTAAAGTTATTCCGAATCAATGTAGCGTACATTCTCCAAATACAACAGGTCTCGAAGTTCTAAAAATAAATATTTTTTTATGCTAATTTCTAGTTTTATTTTTATTATTGGTTTTTGTTATAAACTAAAGTTATTGAATACATTCTTAAAAAATATATTTAGTGAAATGTTCTTCTGAATTTGCATGATAAAATTGCCTTTCTAAGAACCTTTATAAAGCTTTGTCCGCATCTCCTGGAATGCTTTTGTATAAGATAAACAACAACATCAACTGCAACTTTTTAAAGCGTATCTTAGGTAATACAGATTTTTTCTATGAAATCAAATCAGCTTCAAGCCGTATCCCGAATATAACAGGGTAGGCAGAGGGAACCTAGTGTTAAGACACTCCGTGTTCCAAGAAATGGAAAAAATAAATGATTATTATTTTTTTTTTATGGAAAAAGCATGGCACACGAGCGTACGGGTCACCTGATAGTAAGTGATCACCGCCTCCCACGACACCGCGTAACACCAGAGGAGCTACTAAGTGCGTTGCCAGCTTTTGAGGTGGTTGGGCGCCGGAGCCCGGCATTACCTAATGCGAAACGCAGTGGCATAAAGCCACTACTTCACGCCGGT
>DWGR01002724.1:0-13214 GCA_018247715.1 Heliconius burneyi | reverse complement strand
TTTGAAGTACCATTCAGTACTTTAGAAGATTTTCAGTTCCAAGATTAGCGTGACCATACATACAGACAGACAGACAGATAGAAAAATATATTTCGTTTTTTATTATTCTTTTTAAGTGTCCCTCTATCCATTTTAGTCAAAAATACTGAATGTACAGACAAAATATTTTTACTGTTTTATTATAAGTATAGATAAGCTGTCATAGTAATCTTAAAAGGGCCTAGAGAGAACTAAACATCTTGCACATTATATTATTAGTCTAAAAGACTAATACTGACGTCACCAACATTTTTTTTTATTTACTATAATTGTATTAGAGTCAAAAATAAATTATTTAAGAATTTGTCGATTTCCATAGTTTTTATTTTTAATTGATTTCCATATGTTTTCATAGCATAAAAGTCATATTTTTGCTAGAATAACCAAGATAAATTTTAACGTGTTTTTAGTTATTTAATTTTTTTTATTGATTATTTGTTACACTAGCGCCGAAGTTGAGTCCAGCGTTGATTCAAAAAGTGATGCAGATGAAAATTCTAACTCTTTAACAAATATTGAAACATTGGAAAAATATGCTAATAAGCAAGCAGCTGATGATGATAATATGGATTCTGAAGAAAGTAGAAGCGGTACTTATGTTAATATATTCTTAACGAAATAGCTTAATAATTATTAAGGAAAAAAATAATGTAATATTTTATGTTACAGCAGGTTTATTCGCCTACAAGCCCTCTACGCCAGGTAAAGAATATAATGTATCCAAAGAATATAATGTATACGAATTAATATAAAGAATTATTATCCTTATTAAAAGAATATTACTTTATAGGATTTATTTCCAGAGTTCTCCCCTACACAGAATTGATTGATCCTAATGCCATAACAGGTATTTTCTTTTTAATTTTTATTAATTTGTATTTATGCTGTATATTTTTTTTTCTCTGCCACAACATTCTTTTCAGGTCAAAACATTGTTAAATGTACCAAACGCGATGAGGTACACGCTGTGTGGCTGCTGTCAGCAAATTGTTTGATTTGTATATGTGTCCAAGAATTTTGGGGATTAAGGCCAGCTTGTGCAAGCTGTAATACTTGCCTCGCTCCGCCCACGCCGCCACCACCACCACCAATACCGCCAATACCGGATACAATTGTACCAATACCGCCACTTCCACAACCTATACCAGTACCACAAGGTAAAATAGGAATAAAAATAATAGTCAAAAACAACATTTATAAACGAAACATATGTAAAAGTAACGGTCGATTCTAACTCGAGATAATGAAGTATTTAATATAGGTATTCCCCCGCTCTAATATCAAGGCCAATCGCGGCGTTGAGTTACACGCAATATGTGGAACAATTTGGGGGCAAAATGGGGAATGTACACTACAGACTATTTAAAACATCTAAATATATTTATTACATACTTTTACTTCATACATACATAATATATCATTTATATAAAATAATTAGAAAACAGCACAAAGTCAAGATAAATAAGTAAAATTTTAAATTTAAACTATATTTTAAAATGTAATACATCCATAATTTAATTTACTTTTTCTCTCGAAAACGTTGTTTTCCAGCTTCACGCTGTATCCAGCACGCAGCAGGGTAGGCAGAGGGAACCTAGTGTTAAGACACTCCGTTCCTCACTTTCTGCCGAATTCTGGAGAGCTCGGAACTCAGAACTTAACACCGCGCTTTGACTCGACACCAGAGCGAAGAAATGAAATGGAACATAAATAAATATTTCACTTCCTCGAGTGGGGATGGAACCCACAACCGTCACGTTACAGTCACACCCTTGCGCCGTTGCGCCACGGCGGCCTTACGTTGTTTTCCTATAGTTAAATTTTGTTCTTTTACAGAAAAAAAAAACTATCAAACCATTAAAATCTTAAGAATTCTTAAGACTCCATTTCAAGATGACACTTCCAAATTTTTCCAATGCAATTTGAACTTTTAAAGTTCCATTTCAAAATAATATTTCCAATTTTTCCCAAATTTTTCCAAATATTATAATACTTAAAGCTAAAAGCTTCATTAAATCAATCCACAGTATCCTGTGATCCATTACCCACCGGGACCCCATTTGAGAATCCGTTGAATCCGTGCCAGATATGCATATGCAAGCAGATTGTCAACGTGTTCGGTCAGCCCGAAGTCAGTATTCAATGCGAAGAGAACGTACAATGTCGTAAGTGATTCATTTTGGGAATCGAACCTAATATCTACTTTTCTATTTAACTTTGTGCTGTTTTCTTTATCAGTATATGTAAGTAAATGTCTTACGAATAACTTACATAATGACTGAGAATCATGGAAATTATCAGCTTAGATATGAAATACAGAAAAATCAACAACCAAGTTAAAAACATGTTATTTTTATTCAAGTTAAATGTTACATTGAGCATTAAAATTTGGATAACCCTATGTTATTCGTCTAAAACACTAGCAAATTTGAAAACAGATAAACTTTTTTAAATAAATAATATTTTTTTTGCCTTACAGTGATACCGGATATAAGACCTTTACGTAAGTAAGAAACTAAAAATAATATTTATTTGCCAAGTGAACGAATGACTGAATGAAGTTTATGTTTTTATTTTACTTTCAGCTGTACCTGTGCCACCAAGTCCAATACCAAGTAAGTACAAATATCCAATTATATTTATTAAACAAAAGCTTTTGATTTCAATCTAAATCGATCGATCGTTAGAATCGATTTTAACTGAAATATCGTTTAAAAATGTATCCCGCCATCAGAGTACGTAGAAGAAATCTAGGGTCAAAACAAGCCGTTTCTATTAAGACATTTTCGTTCGTCATACTGGAGACATTGCGGAGTGGAAAATCAACTACGCGCCTTGCCTCTTTACCAGTAACCTGTCACGCTTACAGTCGCTCGCTTGAACCCTTGTGCCACGACTGGCCTCATATATTTTACCATTTCATAAGAAACGGGAATATATTTAATGTAAACACTACCCTGAAATATATTCGAACGTAAACCTAACGCTGCATACAGATCAGCTTAGATATTATATATTCGTACTATTGCTATTCACAAATCCACACTAAAAAAAAATAATAACGGAGAGTTTTAATTAATATTATCTTTTGTTTGTTGAATGGAGGTTCAAGAAGCCAAGATATAATTTATTTTGAAATTTTAATTAAATTATTAAGGCCGTTCTGGCGCAGCGGTAAAGCATATTACTGTAACGCGACGGTTGAGGCTTCGAGTCTCCACTCGGTGGGATCCATTATATTGATTTCCTCGCTCTGGTAACAAGACAAATCGCGGCGTTGAGTCACGCTACATAACATTTATATCTCAAAAACTAAGCGAAAACTAGAAAACAGTGTTCTAAGTATTTGCTTTATTTCTAAGTAAGGGATATAATGTGAACCTAAAGAAATAAAGACTTAAAATATATTCTGTTCCAATTTTGAACCCACACCCCTCTCAAGCATGTACAACATTAATCAATCAAAATGATTGATATAAAAAATCAATTACGATAAAATAATAAGTAGTTACACTATAAGCATATGTGGTGTAGCTAATTTACTACTTCACACTGCTCGAAACTCAATTACTTAATCCGATTTAGTTCCATGTAAAATAATAATGAATTAGTTGTTAGATAGTATGTTTATTTGAGGAGATGAGATAAAATGGTAGGTTGTGGGTTCGATGCCCACTCGAGGAAATGATGTATTTACTATGTTGAGTTCGGCCACGTAACACGCGATGTCTTCAGAATCCGGCGGAAAGTGGGAATCGGTAGTGTTTTAATGGGAACGTAGTGTCTTAACACTAGGTTCTCAATTTGACATTGTCTACTAGGGTAGAAATACATGCCTTTTGGCGAATTTTGAATTGGAGGGTAGGTGGAAAAAACTTAGTGATGCAATATCACTCGATTTTTACTATTTTTGTATAAAATTCAATATTTTATTTAGAAATAGAATGTGATGTGTGTTTATGGATAGATAGATAGATAGAGATTTTCGAGATATAGGGCAAGAATATTTAATGAATTTACTCCATGCTACACTTTACAGATTCTTATAGGTTTACAGATATCACGTACTGGATAAAAAAGCTGTACTAAATTCCTTACAATTATTATTTATTTAGACCTAACTCCAATAAAATCTATATTTCTTAAATAAAATAAAATATTACAGCTACCGCATGTGACAACTACCCTCTCAACGTTCCCTTCCCGAGTCCAGTCGACGAATGCCAGATATGCAAATGTGTTTTGGAGGCGTATACACTTTCGCCAAATCTTGTGTGCGTCCGAAATCCAGAATGCGGTAAGCTATTTTTTAAAATAAGCAATGGGTAGTGCATTCAAATATCCAATTATTGCCTTGATGGGACTAAATAATTATGCACTTATGGTGGTTGGTCTTCAAAAGATGCGAATTTAAATCTCTATATATATATCAACTACACTTATAAAAATGGAAAATAACAACTGGTTCAGTTAAAAATAAATATAAACAGAAGTAGAGCTTACCAAAATCTGCTTTTTATTTTAAAATGTGCTTACCTGGAAAAATAAAAGGGACTATTGTTAAATCGTTTAAAAAGATATACATGTGTATAATTGTATACATAAAACTTTTCCATTACTGGTTGCCGGAAAATTTGGCATAGGGGTTGCTCGGGGGTATAGATTTACTTTTTTTTATTAATTTCTTTTTACCACGGAAAAATTGCGGTTTTCCTCATATTTATCTATTTATTGTATTTAAATAATAGTTTTTCATTTATATTTTTAAATTGTTTGATTTAATAAGAAAAAAATGTTTAAATATCTTTTAATTAACCTTGAAACCGTTTTCAGATGTAATACCAACACCACAACCTCTACCTCCTCTACCTCCACAGCCAACGCCTCTACCGCCCCTACCTTTCCCTATACCTGATCCTGAACCGTTTCCCATTATATCTCCGAATACAATAGATATAGAACCAAGTAAGTAATTTATATTTCTTTTGTTTTTCTTATGACTTATTCTCAGATTTTTAGTTCTTTTAAGAAAAAATATATATTTCTCAATATAATAAAAAGTTAAATCAAGTTAATTAAACCGTCATTCAATAATACCATAATTAATACAGCACAAGGTTGTGACTGTAACGCGACGGTTGTGGGTTCGATCCCCATTCGAGGAAGTGAAATATTTATTTACGTTTATATTTCCATTTTCTCGCTCTGGTGTCGAGGCACGCGGCGTTGAGTTCTGCCATTCAACACGCAATGCCTCTAGAATTAGAAAGTGGGGAACGAAGTGTCTTAAACTTGGTTCCCTCTGTCTACCCTGCTGTGTGCGGGATACAGCGTTAGTTAGTTTATTTAATTTAGTTAATTTAATTTATTTAATTTTTAAATATGATTCTATATTTAATTTTTCGACTACAGTGCCATGGCCACCTATAATTCCAAGACCCAAACCGAAGAGCCCGTTACCAGGACCACCACCACGTGAGTACATTATATAATTTTTAGAAATTAAGATCGTCGTTAAACGAGAAGAACTCCGTTCTGAACGGAGTGTCTTAACACTAGGTTCCCTCTGCCTACCCTGCTGTGTGCGGGATATAACGTAAAGCTGTGGTCATGATGACCAGTGTTTGTCACGTTTGCTCACACACAACAGTGAGCAACCGCGACTATGGTGGGTTCGATTCCCACACAAGGGAATATATTTTCTAGCTAGCAAGACGAGAGAAACGTGGCGTTGCTTTCCACTCACCATGGAATGTCTGTCGTTTTATCGTAGTTATAGTCCCATAAGGACTACTGTTCCAAGATTTTTCATTTCAATTTTCCAAGTTTAATTACATTTCGTCACAGAATATAAGTCATAATATAAAATCAGTAAACCAAATGTATATTTTGTTTTTATATATGAGGAGTTAAGTATTTTACTCGTTAATGGAATTCGATCCTACGTCCAACCCGCGTTATACTCGTATACTTCACCACTACGTCGGGATGGAGTCATATAAGAGAATATAGTAAGAAATATATCATTCGAATCTCAGAAAAAAACAGTCACATTATATTTTCCTTATAATTTACGCTTTCTATTTGGCAAATAAATAACGCTTTACTTGAAATATGCCAGCGATGTCCCAGCAAGAGGATGAATTTATGAAAAGTACTTACATTTGTAACATTTTCTTATATTTACTAATATTCTTCGTTGTACGATAAATAAACAGATCTTAGTTACAGAAGAGTATGAAGTTTTTTATTTAGCTCTATTTTTTCCAGTTGTAAAAAAATTGGATAAAGAAAAATTATGTTAAGCAACATGATTGTGATAATACAAATTAAGAAGTTATCCAATATTACAGGATGTACCATTTTCAAGGCATCATTGTTAGGTGGCGGGCCTACTCAGATCAGACTTTAAATTTTTGATACAGCTGCTATGCAAGCACAAATTTAGAATTGGTCGGTCAAGTCGAGCTTACAGTGATGGCTGTCCCACTGCGCCACGACGTCTTTATATTATAAACATTCCCTAAAATTCTATTTGTATAAAAGCTATATCATCTAAGACATGTCCGAATTGTTTTTTTAAGCAGAATATATTCTGAAAATAGTGTAAAGTATAAGAAAAATATTAAATTTAAATTTCGTGATGAAACTGTCGAGGAATAGCTTGGACAGCAGTTGAAGCAATGTGTAAAGCTAAAGCCCAGGCATCTCGAAAGCATCTCAAAGCCATTTATCAATGTCATATGTGCTACTTGCATATTCCTTACAACGTACATACAAAATTCATCTTAATCGATTTCTCTATTTTAGAGTACCTACAAATATTTAGTAATATTTTTATAATTATTATTTAATATATTGAATTTCACGCCCGCATATAGCAAGTCTATTAAGACAATCCGATCCCCACTTTAGCAAGTTTTTCGAGACATTGCGGAGAGACGAGAACCATACCACTTGTTACCAAAACAAGGATATGAATCATCGCTTATAGCCAGGCAGCCTCGATTTACGGCCAGGTTTTTACTAATCATAATTTATCCAATTCCAGATGAGACCTGCCAGCCATATCCACCGAACACGCCGTTCCAGCATCCTTGGGACGACTGTCAAATATGTGAATGCTCTGAGATCTACGGACCAAACGTCATCAATATTGAAGTTAGCTGCTATACTAAGCCGTCGTGTTGTATGTACTGTTTGTATTATTTTTATATCATCTTTCTCTTTAATAGAGATTAAAGATCACTTAATTTTCCTCTTGTGGAGTCTGTAACACGAGGATTGTAGAATCGATTTGCATTCGGCATAATTATTATTTCATTTCCTCGCCCTGGTCACAACGCAAAGCGGCGTTCTGTCACGCCACTCAATGCGTAATGTCTCGAAAATTAAGCATCAAGAAGGGAACAGAATATTTTAAGCCTAGTTGGTTTCCTCTACCTGCCCTGGTATATAAGGGAACGGTGTGAAACTGTAAAGCAAAATACCCTCTTCATTCATGTAGATATCATAGACATGAATATAGAGAGAATTTTGTTTAGACACTAGTAT
Organism: Heliconius burneyi; assembly: GCA_018247715.1. Lineage (NCBI taxonomy): Eukaryota > Metazoa > Arthropoda > Insecta > Lepidoptera > Nymphalidae > Heliconius > Heliconius burneyi. The sequence goes on along the minus strand of DWGR01002724.1, from coordinate 5,621 downwards.
AACTAGACCAGGAACATGAATGTGCACATATTTAAAAATTGTACCTATATTTAGATTCCATAACAAAATCATTTTTTTTTATTTTTAATAATAAAAAAAACATGTAATGTATTTAGATTTATGAAAAAAATAAAAACAAAACTCAAAATATGAATTTTAAAATTTCCTGAAAGCCCGTGTCAGATGTAACTTACAATGTTGAGCTCAAATGGAAATGAAATATCGATTAACCGAACGAAACACAAAAAAAAAGAACCGTAGTACTTTCTTATTTATAACGTTCTTTATTAAGAGGGCCACTTAGACATATCAGTTTTAGCTTCACGCTGTATCCCGCATGTAGAGGCATGTAGAGGGTAGATAGTATAGACGTCTAAATTTAACATTATTCTGTTATAAATTTAACAAACTGTTAGTCCTTATTGATGTCTGTGTGTGACTTAATACTTAAATAACTGTTGTGTAGTACTTAAATAACTATTTTCGTTTTTTTAACACGACAATCTTTATTTGTTTCCAGGTAGTGATCTTCCAGGTCCGGGTAAGATATTGGATACTTTTCTTTTTTGAAACTAGAAAGAAAAGCAGTTTCATACTTTTGCCCACATTTAGTTTTAATTTTCCATCCAATAATCGAGACATTGCTTGTTGAGTGCCGGAATTCTACGCCGCTTTAAGTCTACCAGAGCCGGAAAATATTTATTTTCCGAGTGGGGATCAAACCCGCAACCAGCGTGCTGACAGCATATTCAGGCAATTTAGTACATAATATATATATTCTGTGACGAAATGTAATTAAAAATATAACCTTATTCTTACAGATCCCCTACCATTGCCAGGGCCAACACAAGGTATGAATATTAAATAGCATAGAATTATATAATGAACGTAATTTTTCTATAATAAATTGATGTTAAAATAAATATAATATAAAAAATATATAAGTTAAAATAAATAGCATATCAATAAATAAGAATTCATTTCCTCGAGTGGGAATCAAAACCGCAACCGTCGTGGTTACAGTCACACGCTTCTGCCACTGCGCCACATTTTGCGCAATTATATTTCAAAAAATCTAAACATTCTTAAAATATCGGCTGCACTATAATTTCACTATATTTTTGTTAATTATGTTATTCATTTGTTATTGTTAATTTTTCTAAAAAATGTTTTAAATATCTCTCCACAACAGGTGTAGTAATAACAATAGGTATATATTTACAATATTTAAATTTAAATATATATTTATAAACAAAGTTTAACATCAATAATATTTCATATTATTATTTCCAGACCAAATATGCCAGTTCCAGAGCCTAAACGTCGATTTCCCTAGTCCTACCGACGCTTGCAAGATTTGTAACTGTCAATTGTTTGGAACCATGATCTTGCCCGTGTGCCGACCTTCTAAAGAATATGGATGTAAGTTACTTAATTATAGAGGCTAAAACCTATTAAGACAAAAAAAAAGACTCAACACGCAATGCCTCAAAAATTGGGGGAAGGTAGGGAGCGGAGAGTCTTAACACTAGGTTCCCTCTGTGTACTTTGTTGCAGGATACAGCGTGAAATGGAAAAATAAATAAAAAATATAGAAAGGTATCATTATTTTTAATTTTTTAAATATTTAATGTAAATTTTTTGGATTATTAATTTTCAAAACGAGTTACAGAATGCGCTTGACTAAATTTCATATAAAAATGTTGAACATTGAAAAATTTGAAGGCGCGCTTATTGTATAATAAATCAATGTAATATCCTTGGAAACTGCTCTACCAATATAAACTATACGTCGACACTCCAATAGCAAGCTATTACATTTTAAAAAACCATCTATTCATCAAAAACGAAATGGTAACAGCTAAATAAAAATCTTTATCGAGAAACAGGGCTAAACAAATAAAGTAAAAATTTACGGCGCGCACCGACGTGACCGTCAAAATTGACAAACTGCCGAAAAAAATAGACGCCGAGACCATACAGGGTTGCCACAGGTGCTGTTAAGGGGAAACATGGGGTGGAAATTTCTGGAAAAATATCATGGCTTAAAGGAATAAGGTCAATTGATGGTCAATCATCGTAACAATCAAGTGGGGCAATCGTTGGGCGGCTATTGCTTTCTATGCCCTAGGGCAATTTATATGTTTGTGTTTGTTTTTGATTGTGCTATTATTGGTTTCAGGTAACATCTCGCCTGGTAAGTTACCGCTTTGACATAAATTACTTTTATTGGCGACAGTAACGTAAAGTTTTTTTTTATTATTTATTATTATAGGACCGTTGCCCTACGGAAATGTGGTGTATATTGGTAAGTAAAACTATGATTAATTTATGATGTTACACAAAAAATGCTTTTATAAATAATTTCACCAATATATTATATCACAGAACCCAAATGCCAATATCGAGAGCCATATCAAACATTCGTAGTGGAGTGTAACTTATGTTATTGCCAGGAAGTCTTCCAATACGTGATTGCTAAATGTACACGACAGAAAAATTGTGGTAAGTATGAAGTAAATCACTCTATATTTATTTACATATTCTCATAATTTTGTTTAAATTGACAACAAGTAACAATTACAGAATACAATTACATTTTTTTATATCAATATATGTATCAGTTTTAGGTACTCCGGGAGTATCACCATTACAAATCAGCAGTGAAACTGATGCATTAGCCAACGCTATAGCAAATGCTAACACCAATTTAAAATTTCCAAACTATCTTTCACCATTAAACTCTTACAATAATATAGGAAATCAGCTTTCATCTGCAATTGCTGATGCTCAAGCACAAAGTTCCGCCAATTCCTATTTATCGGGATTGTATGGATTACCACTTACATCGAGCGGAAATATTAATACTAACGCATTAAGCAATGCTCAGTCTGGAGGACTTTCAAATATCTATCCATATGGAGTAGGAGGCGGTAGTCAATCCACTATTCTAGCTGAAGCAATTGCCAAAGCTCAATCCCTTGGGAAATCCCCATATGGAGTTTCACCTTACCCTATAGGAGATAGTTTAACCAGCGCATTAGCTCAGGCGGAAGCTTCGAGTGACATTACCGGTGGTAGTTTATATGGGAACTATCCTATTTCATCTGGAATTAATGGCCAAACTAATGCTCAAGCACAAGCAGATGCAATAGCAAATATACAATCACTTGGTCTTTCTCCTTATGGAACTAATCCTTACTTAGTTGGAGGTGGTGATGCCAATTCCCAGGCTCAGGCCGATGCGATAAGTGGTGCTCAAGGGGGCGGCTTATACAACAGTTATCCTTATTTATCTGGAAGCAGTAGTTTAACCAATGCTCAAGCCCAAGCAGACGTAATAGCAAATACACAATCACTTAGTCTTGCTCCTTATGGAACCAATCCTTTCTTAGTTGGAGGTAGTGGTGCCAGTGCCCAGGCTGAGGCCGATGCGATAAGCAATGCCCAGGGCGGAAGCTTATACAACACTTATCCTTATTTGTCTGGAGGCAGTGCTTTAACCAATGCCCAAGCACAAGCTGAGGCATTAGCAAACGCTCAATCACTTAGTAGCCTTCCATATGGTTCTTATCCTTATAATACTGGAGACAGTGCCAGTGCTTTAGCACTAGCTCAAGCTAATTCTTTATATGGTAACCAATCTCCACTAAATTTGTATCCTTATTCTCAACTGGGTGGCAGTCAATCTAACGCACAAGCACAGGCTGATGCGACTGCAAACTCACAAGCTGGTTTAAATCCTTTTCTCAATAACCAGTATCTAGGCAGTAGCCAGAATAGTGCTCAGGCTCAAGCAAATGCGATTTCAGAATCCCAAAAGTATCCCAATTTATATCCACTTTCTACTCCCAATGTAAATCCTCTTTACGGCTTATCCCAAGGACAAACTTCTTCTCAAGCGTTAGCTAATGCGCAGGCCCAAAGTGCTGGAAGCGCTAGTAAGTACTAGTAATTTAAATTAAATACTTTTTTAAATGCTAGAATATTTTATATGTACGTTTGATATTTATAAAGAAAGTTATAAAAAAGGAAAATTATAATAGAGTAAAAAAAAATTTCAGGTGCTCAAAGTCTCGCCCAAGCCGCAGCTCAATCAGGACGGCCATTCATAAGATCAGGTACATTTAAAATTTTCCACACCATTAAATATTTAAAAAATTCAAGACGAAAGATGTTAGCAAAGGGAATTATTAAGCGAAGTTGCATTTACTTTTTAACAAGCGTGGCGGGGTAATGCGCTCGTGAGCTGTCAACTTTTGGGATATAAATTAAAAATATATTACTAGAGCAGATGGCGTGCGGATCTCATGCAAATTCTGTTTAATCAAACTTGTACGGAATCCCCCAGGTCAGGGCGAACGTATTGAATTTTTTCGTGTACAACGTGTATAAGAAAGATATACGTCGAACAGTCTTTGACTGAAGTTCATATTTTTTAGTCTTTAACATCCTGTACTGTCTATTTTCATCTGTACACTGTAAACTATTTCTTTAAAGAAACATTTACTTTATTTATAAAACAATATATATTACTATTTTCATAATCTTGAAAACAAAATATACAATAATTCACAGATTACCACAACACCAATACTCATAGACACTATTTGTTTTATAGGGCGGGGTCTTTGCCAGTATGATGGTGATAAATACCATCTCAATTGTCAAGCATGCTACTGCTTCCGGGACATAACCGGGAACCTATACACCCTATGTTTGGGGAATCCCTGTCAATAGGATGAACAGGTGTAGGATCGTTCTATTATGTTACCCGCGGCTTCGTCCGCGTTGTCAATTAGAAATAAGATTTGTGTATGACATAATATATTCTTAGTGCCCTATGTAGCATTAAACTTAAATTTTTTCGCGGACCATTTTTAGGCTTCTGCGGATTACTGGTGGTCCGCGGACCACTTGTTGAGAACCCCTGGATTAAAGTGATATCCTATAGACTTCCTAAATGGACAACATGAAAATAATGTTTCAATTAGAACCTGAGAGCCTTCCTGACATTAGCGCTTTCCATTTAACAAACTCTTTACTTTACAATAGAAATTGATACATGTATACATTTTTACAAACAATACACTTAAGTAATAAATTTCTTTTACTATGTTTATTTGAAAACTATAATATATTAATTTTCTTATTCTTTTCAAGCCTTCAATCTGTAACTATTCTTTTATTATACGCTGTATCTTGCACACAGCAGGGTAGGCAGAGGGAACCTGGGAACCTAGTGTTACGTCACTGCGTTCTTGTAATTATTTTTATAGTTATTAACAAATATTTTTGATTTAGCAGGTCTAGAGGCAGAAGACGACACGAATACTACGGAAGACTCAATGGACTTGTATAAATAAATATAAATATTATAATTTTGTAATCGTTACCCGCAAACTGACGCACGCTTACCATTTAATAAAGGCACATATAGACTAAATACATATTGTATTTTATTTTGTATTCAATAAAAAAAGTAATTTCTACCCAATTTTTTTTATGGAAAAAGCATGGCAAACGAGCGTACGGGTCACCTGATAGTAAGTGATCACCGCCGCCCACGACACCGCGTAACACCAGAGGAGCTACTGGTGCGTTGCCAGCTTTTGAGGTGG
>DWGR01002723.1:0-13214 GCA_018247715.1 Heliconius burneyi | reverse complement strand
CTACCTCCACCTTAAAGGCCGGCAACGCACCTGTAACTCCTCTGGTGTTGCACGGGGTCGTGGGCGGCGGGGATCACTTACCCTCAGGTGACCCGAACGCTCGTTTGCCTTGTCCTTTTACCATAAACAAAAAGTGTGTTTTCAGTGTGAGACTGTTTTCCAGTGACATCACTTTATATGTGATAGTTAAAATTTAAGTTTGATAAGTAGTTTTTTTAAGCACTTTTGTTTTGGCAATATGGTAGTTGTAAAATGTTAATACACCCTTCTTCTTCATCCTGGCATGAATCCTGGCTATTGCCAGGGTCTGCCTTCCTCAATCTACTGCACTTTGCACGGTCTTTGGCGTCCTTAGTGGTTACACCATTGGCTCTCATGTCCTGCGTCACGACATGCAACCAGCGCTTTCTTGGGCGTCCGAGAGGTCTCACTCCAGGGACTAACATAGCAAGGCACTTGCATCCGACGTAGTTGTTAGGTCGGCGCGTAGCGTGGCCAAACTATCTCAGCCGACGCTCATGGAGCTTATCCGCTACGTCACGGACTCCAAGACTACCTCGAATGAACGTGTTGCGTATGCGGTCAGACCGCGTTACGCCGCACATCCACCTCAGCATCTTCATTTCGCGAAGCCCCTGAGTGTGCTGATAGTGAAGATAGTGCTGGCCAACATTTGCTGCTGTATAGAAGAACCGGTCGGATGACGCTCTTGTATATCAGACCCTTGAGTTTGGGCGGTATCCTGCGATCGAACACCACACCAGTGACCTCCCGCCATTTAGCTCAGGAAGGCCGGGCCCAGGTTTATCCGGTTATAGACATCGTGATCGATGCCTCCAGACTCATGCATAACGGATCCAAGGTACCTGAACTTTTCCGACTCAACGGCTGGTTTAGGACCGATATTGTTAGTGCCCGAGTCTGGGCTCCCGCAGGCCATGTACTCGGTTTTCGACACATTTAGTTTAAGACCGCCATTCTCAAGCGTACCCTTCCACAGGTTCACTTTACACTCCAGCGTCAGTCGGTTCTCGTCAATGAGTGCTATGTCATCGGCATATATCATTAGCCATGGAGGCTGGTCTTGGAGCGAGAGCCGAGACAGTATCGAGCACCACATTGAATAAGAACGGACTAAGAACCGAGCCCTGGTGAACGTCTACTGTAATCTGGAAGGGTTTAGTGTCGCCAACAGCAGTCCTAACCATAGAAGTGGAATCGCGGTACATGTCTCTGATAATCTCAATATAGGCCTCAGGGATCGCAATGCCCACCTAATGCACTAACAAGGCACACAGTTACAGGCTTTCTGCAGATCTAACTTTATCTTCTAAATATGAAGATTTCTTTTTATTCTTCTATTGTGTAACATTATTTCTTTTTATACGGTCTCCCTATATTCCATATAATGTGAAACTGGTGAAGTTATTAGTGCAACAGGCACATTTGGAATACCATTATAATTTTACAGCAAAAGATTTTCAAATGTTTTATATATTTTAAAAATTGAAAGCAGAAACTATATATTTTCATATTCAATAACAACTATTATATTAATTAAGATTTTTAAAATATTTCACATGTAAATAAATATGTCCACTGCCTATTTGAAAGTAATAATCCATTTATCACTTTAACAAATGTTTTTTTTTTAAATTATGAGTTCTTAACACAATAATTATCTTATTCTATTAGAGAAGTGTAGTAAGCATTCTATAGGTCTGAAGAAAGAGTCTGAAATTTCAATTCAAGCAAAAATCTAAATATTTTCCATTCAATTAGACCATTACAAGCATTTTTGAATAGTCTAAGTTCATAAAAATGTTGGCAGCGTTAGTATGACCATATACTGCCACCAGCAACAATAGCAGCTTCTGTTGAGAGAAGACAGCGACAAACAGCAAAAACAACATTTAAACCCACACACTTATATCACTTTAATATATATTTATTTATGAATTTTTTAATTATTCAGGGGACAGGGGTCTACTTGCAGCTCTTTTAGAATTTTTATATAATTTGATTAAGTAAAAATAATGTTGAAATTGAAAATATATAAATGATGTACAACTTTGCTATTCATTATTATTCAACAGAATTTGTCAATTGATAGTAATATTTCTACATTAGTATAAAATATTTTTATACAATGAAATATATTTAAAAAAAACATTCCTATCTATATAATAAAGGAAGTAAAATTAAAATGAAATGGTTATTTTTCATAAGCCTTTATAGTTTTTAGCTTCTTACTGAATCTTATGAGCTAAGTTTTTATCACTTCCATATTCCAGACAGATCGAAGATTGTAGGCCGAGGTCCGAGCCCCGCTTGGGGGCACCCTTGCAGATTTCTTTACAGGCAGTCATCCAATGCTTGTTTATTTCTCGAGGGACAGAGTACCGTCTTCCCTAACCAACCGGTGTTGGCTTCAAAATATCATGTTATAATTTCCTTGTCATATTTAAAAAACAAAATAAACATAATTGTTATAATTCCCTTGTCATATATAAAAAACAAAATAAACTTGTATAAGCATAAACATGTATAAAAACTAAAGTATTTACTCAGGAAACAAATTAAAGTGTATGCATATGCATGTACAAGATAACCAATAAATAAAATTAAAGTAAATTAATTTCATATCTTACTTAAGCCTTCGCATCCTGTACGTTTTTGTCATTTTCGTAAAAAGAGATTCAAATTATTTTAATTGCTCTATTTCATATATAGTGTTATCCTAAAAAATAACAGTAATATATATTAACTTACAAATATATACAAAATTTTTATCATCTGTCTGTAGCGCAAAACCGAACGAGCACTGCTCGCAATCGCCTACAGGTAGCGACTGCACCGGGCTTTCTTATCATGCGCATTTCCATCTAGGTCGTAAGCGTAACTATTTATAACTATATATACTTTCAGATTCCTTTATATGACATACAATAGGCAAAACTGATCAGTACACTGATTTTATTAAGCTTAAGGATAAATATAATAAGAAATACTTACATATATCACGAGATTCAGTAACGAACAAACAAAACAATTACGCACGTATCACAATTCAATCAGCACAAGTAAAACCGAATTCATTGTGTTTTTCACCATTTTTTGACTTATTACTAAGTTTCAATCAACTTTTTCATGCTTGAAACTGAATCAAGAGATTCTGAATAATCAGTTCGGTCAGCCATATAAAGTCAATCGACATTTTGTTTCAACAACAAAAGGCGCTAAACACTTAATGACTTCACTGCACTATGTATGTATATACAGCCGTCTAGAATAGGTATGTAATCAGATAATTTCAAATTTATTATGTTGACACTAAATAAGATAATTATAATAAAAAACCAAACTAAGAATTAACTTCTCACTATAGTCACAATAATGTTTAAGATTATCTATTGAAATATTGTAATATGTCACAATTTAGATTTTCGACAAACTTCGTATATGTTCTCCTTTTGTCTTTGATATTTTAATTTTCCGACATTATGGCTATGATTTAATACGCTCAGCCTACGATTTTGATCTTAAATCTTCTAATGTAATATTAATCATGCTATTCAAATCGCTGAATTAATTATGATTTAAAAGTAAAATGATATTGTTTTTTTTATTAAAAAGTTGTTGAATAAATATTATGAAAAAATATACACGTTGTATCCCGCACACAGCAGGGTAGGTAGAGGGATTTTTTTTTAAATATACAAGATTACATATTACCATTCTATATTCAAAGTCCATAATAATTTAGTAAGAATAATGTACTCGATATATTTTTTGTAATTATCCCTAACCCCAAGGGAGCCATAGTCTAATACGAATAACCACAGTGAATAAAACTAAGAACCGGTATAGACAACTAGAACGCTGCCAAGTCTGCCAGAACTGCTAAACAGAAACTAGATAACAGGAAGTAGCAACCTGAAATAAAAACAGACGATGAAGGTTAAAAAATGACAGCAAAAAAAACATAAAAATCACAGTATGAATTTTTACAAATAAAAATAAATAAATTAATGATTTTAATGCAGTGTGAGGACTATGAAAAGTTGATCAGATTTCAAAAAATATTAAACTTATAATGGATGCTACAGTATCTAAAGAAGAGGACGCCGAAATTAATAAACTGCTTAGTCTTTACATGGAAATAAATAATTTATCATATCCTTCACATATGAAACACAATAAAGCTGTGGCCAAGTATACTCGAATACCTGATTTTGATATTAAATCCGAAGGTAAGGCAATTGACATCCATATTTATTTTTAAGTAGTATTTAGGATAAGATCATCGTAATTTTTAAAAGATTACCCTAAACCCTATTATTTCTTAATCGTTTACACATATGCATTTTTAGAATTATATTTATAATAAATATATTTGCGAAATGGAAGCAAGCTCATTTTATTAAGTTAATTATTAATAACAAATTGAGATTTCGTGTTTATTTTGATAATTTTAGAATGTATTTTCGAGTTACTTGATGTTTTTATTTGGATATCTATAGTGTTCAATAAATGATGTAAATTGTTTGTTTTGTTTCTAAATAAAAATTTATTTTTAGCACTATGGCCACAAAATCCTTTGGAACCTAGACTGCGTCGAATTGTTGTGATTGAAGAGCCAATACATGAGAGTCGTAGGTCTCTTAAGTCAGAAGTCACCATTTCATCTCAAACAATGGCATCTGATACTTATAAACGAAAAGTTATTGCAATAGGAGAAGATAATTATAGTCTTCACCCAAAATTCTGTAAATATATATTTAAGTCATTATATAAAGTGTATTTATGATTGCCTACTGTACTATAATATATAGGACTGTACTACATTTCGGGTCTGAGTATATAATATACGTAAAACTTGTGAGTAATGATATAAACAGAAATAAAATTTTATTGATGATTGTGAGATAATATTAGAATAAGAAAGTAAAAGATTGTTAGTGTAATGATAAAAATACAAAGTTTATTAATATATACCTACCTATAATATCTATATTTGGTTGCACTGTAGTACTGTTTTTAACATCTTTATTTTGAAAAAATTATATCATTATTGATTCACCAACATTTGTGTACATCAATAAATACAAAAAAGATACAAAGTACTTGGAACTAAGACTTAATTTAATAAACACCTTTAGTACAGTAAAAAAGAAAATGTTAAGATTAATACATTTTTCTATTATTGAATCTTGCTAGTTGAATCAGCTTTAATGTCTAATAGGCCTGTACTCATTAACTGACTTGCAAAGTGTAGGAACAGGATAGTTTGAATCAAACACTGTTTTCCAGGGTGGAGGATAAAAGAGGGTTACTATGTTACGAGGAGACCTCACTGGTACACATATATTAAACTTATTGACCTTACCTAAGTCCAGTCAATTTATATATATATTCTTTATGTTCACACTATATATATATATAACATTGGAGTAGATGAAATATTGGCTAGCAATCCTTACTATGATACGGTTGTGTGTGTATGGTTCACACCATTCAGTAAAAACATTATAAATTAATTATGATATTATTATATTGCAGCACAAAACTTAAAAATACCTTCATATAAAATGATTAATCGAGCTATTGAAACGTACAGTAAAGAGGATAAGCATTTATTACAGAAAAACATTTCTAAAACAAGTTACTCTTCCAGAAGTATGTATTTTGTTTTATTATATTTTTATATGAATCAAAATTTTTAGTAAATTATTGTATTTCCTATTATAACATATGAAATTTTTTTTTAAATTTCAGCTCCAAAAGAATCTAGGGTTATAGTCAATACCAATGCAAATGAACATAGAGAGGAATTAAATAATGTTTGTAAATTGGGAAGTAGACACAGTAAAATCATGAAACTAAATAGTGAAAAAAGTAATGTTAATAAAAGCACTAGATCTATTGGTAAATTTTAGCTTCATAAATTTTGATTCATATGTATATACTGAAAATTAATTAGTTTTATTAATGTTTTCATATTTTACAGAATCTGCAAGAAGTGGAAGAAATCGAGATATACCTTCTAAAATTAGTGTAAACAAAAAATATATTAGCTCTGATAAAACAATTGAAAAAGAAAACCCTACAGTAAAAAACAAATTTAAACAAAATTTTCAAAAAAGTTCTGTACAACCAATAGTATCAGAAAAGATAAGAATAAATAAATCTCCAATGATTTTTAACCAAAAGGCTTCAGATGTTACTGGTATTAAAGGAACAAATAAACCAGTTTCCATAATACATGTACCAATTGAGGATAAAAGAGAAAAACATGATGTAGCAACTATGTCACCTCAAAATGTGGATATTAACAAAACTGCAATAACCACCGCAGATTCTAGTATACAAGTTGCAAATGAGATGAATGTAAAGGATGCAATGATTGAAACTAATTTATTACCAAATAAAGTAGACCAAGTTACTGAGACAAGTGAAGATTTTACACTTAATAACATTGTAGAAAATACCAAGAGTCAATCTTTTGATAGTCTTGATATACCAAATGTAAGCTTAATGAACAAGCACAGTGATATACCCAAAGAAGAAGTAATTGACTTATTCAGTAAAGATAATTATTTCATTAAAAATAACCCATGTACTGAAAAATCTATGAGAAATGAGGAAAAACTTATTGAATCTAATTTTAATAATACTTCATATATTATAAGCAGAGCCACTGTAACATACACAACCAGGCAAGAAATAGATTTTCATATTGTTGGCAAAAATGAAATGCTGCAGTCTCATTTATCATCCAATCAATATAGTTATCCCTTCAATGTTGTGTCAGTTTTGAAAAAAGAAATGGAAAATCAAGACTCTAGCAATAAACATAATAAATATGATGACAAAGATGATGAAACACATGTCAATTTGGCCCATTCAAAAGATCTGACCTCATTTAATTGTTCATACATTTTTGACAACGATAAACTCATGAAGCCGTCAGAGATAATTAATACAATAAAAGTTAGTAGCAGTTTATTACAGCAACATGATTACATTTGTGAACAATTCCAACGGGAACTCAATTTTATCGATTCGTTTTTTGAGTCTTTGCATTACTTAGAGAGCTGTTCTCTATCCGAAAACAGTGAAACAGAAAATAAAATAGAAAATTTTATAAACAATAATGGTTACAACTTAAGTAATTTAGAGTTAGGGTCATTTCTTTCAAAATTTGAGGAAGATGTTAATGTTGATGATACTGCCACAATGGCATCAAAGAATCTTTGTCTGGTGAGTGTTATTTTTCAAATGTAAACAATTATGAAACTATTTTCTTTGTATTTAAATGATAACAATGACTGTATAGAACTTTGTGAAGGAACTAGAAACTAATTTGTGCCACTATTGAAGTGAAACCTTAATTAATGCTTATATATTCTTTTAATATCTTTTACAACTGCTTTTCATATGTTATGTTTTAGCTCAACTTGCTCATTCGAGATGAGAAGAGACGAGCCAAAGGAATCTTGTTTATACTGAAAATGCGAGAAGATGCTTTAAAAGATTTTACAAAGTCACAAATTTTATATTTAGAAAATAAAAAGAAGCAAGACAATATAGATATATCGACATTGAAAAAGAAACAGCGTGGAGCACTTTTGAAATTGCAACAGGAATGTGGTGAAATGCAACGTATGCGGAAAGCTCTGTTGACAGTACTAGAGAAGCATAAATTGGCACTTATGAAGACCAAGAAAAATATTGAATTGAAGTTGAGAAATAGTTTTGATGCAAAACAAATAGTTTTGGGCAAAAAAAGACTGCAACGAAGTACCTCGGTCGACCGCCACTTTGCCCCCGTTAAATGTTTCGAGCTGTCTAGCAGTGGCTGTGATGACAGCACCACCTCTCGACCAAAATCTGCTTCAATACTTACACCCAATGTATCAAAAAGTATCACTAGCGCTGAAAAATGTGTGCAAACCGGCGATAGTATTACCATAAATCAAGTGGATCAATCGACTAACACAACTGACGAAAATTTTGTGGTAGTCGATGGCGGCTATCTGAACATATTATTTCACAATCTATCATTACCACAAATATTCAGTAGCGGCAAACAGTACGACTTAAACCAGGAGGCATTGAAAAATATCGTACACACAAGTAACACACATCACGTCACCAACAATGACGTCATGATCGAGGAGCTTATAGAACAAATAAAAGATATAGATAGATCTAGCACCCCTTCCACTGCAAGAACCCTTGTAGAGGAATTCGAGGAGCTTATAGAACAAATAAAAGATATAGATAGATCTAGCACCCCTTCCACTGCAAGAAGCCTTGTAGAGGAATTCGACCAGATTTACGAGGGTCTGGCTGAAGAGGAGAAATTGAAACACAGTTCTGAGCAAAATTATAATAATATTATTGATGAGATTAAAGATATTGATGTTCTTACAAGTGTACTTCAAGAAAATAGCGAAAGAGGACAAGAGTGTGTTGATAGTACTGAGGCAGTTGAGGATAGAAGCAATGATGTTTACCACGTGGATGTCTCATGCACATGCGAGCCTTTACTGGTATCTGTGGGTATGCAAGCCAATAAAAGTAAAGAAACGGCAGCTATAAGCGTGTCTGGGCCATTGCCAGTGCCAGCGGGCGCTGCGGCGGGTGGCGACGACCAGGCTGACGTGCCATCTTGGTTGGGACAGACGCCATCATTAAGTTTACAAGGTAAGTTACTTAATACAAAGGGTTTAATTCCAATATTGAACACGCGATTTTGGGCATAAGGCTTCCCCTGCTTTCTTGAAACATACAGGATACAGCGTGAAGATTGTTCTAAAATATTGTTCTCTCTTTTTCTTAATGAAGAAATTATACAAGAAAATTTGAGTTCACGAAATTTTTAATAATTCGTTTATTTTCCAGTACGATTATTGAAAGATTCAGTCTGCTCGGGCACATAATGTTAGCCTTTGAATATTGTTTAACGTAAACATTACTAAAATATTTTTAAAAGTAATATGTTTTCAAGTCAAAATATAAGTTGGCCGATTTTGAAAATTCTTTTACTAATGTAAAGCTACATTAGCAATTAGCAATCTGAAAATGTTTTTATTACTTATAAAAATCGCAATAGTTTTGCATATGACATAATGATTGAATATATTTTTATTCTATGTTTATTCAGACCACTTAAAGCTCTAATAACCCTTCTCCTCTTTTATAAAATTTTAATATCTTACTCGTAATACAATAAGTATTATCTTTTTTTGTGTTGCAATTATTTTTTAACTATTTTTTTCGTATATTTTAGATGATAGCACCTTTGCCAGTAGTCAGCCACTTCCATCAAGTACTTTACTTACCACTCCAGCTCAGTTCGAAGCCGAAGAGTTACGTCGTCAACAGCTAGAAATAGAACGAGAGGTAATAAACAAATTTATTTCTTCTTACATAATTAGCAAACTTTTACATCTGTAAGATATATATATATATATATAAAAAATAAAGTCGCCTTTCGCCTCTGTCTGGCCTTTCCAACTCTCCTTCTTCTAAACTACCAACTTTCCAACTCTCCTTCTTAAAAACAGGGAAGGTTTATATATACTTTATTATTTGTACATTCTTTAATTTTTGTAATTTAACATAAATACGATAAATGGGTATAAAGTCCTACCCGTGGAGACAGTTTCGCGCATGCTCTTCTTTAATGGGAAGTACTCATGTAGTACTTACCATAATGTACTGGAGTATTATTTCTCTTAATAAGATCTATAAAAAAGTCAGCGACAGCATATTCGTATCTTTTAAGGATAACGTGTAGTAATCATATTTCTGTCTTAAAAATAGTAATTTGAATATATTTTTTTGTTGTGATGGATGTTTTTCTATAATGCTAATAATCCTTATTCTTTTAAATACTTTATTTATTTTCTACGTTAAACGAAAATAAAATTTACTGTTTACACTATTTCGAAATTACAAATAGTTGTTAAACTTACAAATAGTAATTGTTGACACATCACGCCGGCTAAAATAGTATCGTGTATCGTCTCCTGTTTCATTTGTCCCTTACTCTGAGCATTTAAATGCAAGTATATTACTTACGTTAGCCATTTAATGTCGATCAAAAAGTCTTTTACTGATTTTTTTTTATTTTATCAAGTACTTTAGACGAATTAATAGCATTGATTTTAAATAATTATAATGTATTTCAACGCGACATAGTTCTATTATCAGTATTTTTGGTTTAGAGAATAGTAAATAGTCTATCGTTTGTAATTTCTTTCGTTTGTAAATTCTGTTGTTTGTGTCTTTTGCTTAAACGATTATAGGTAAGTTTTTTTTCTTTTTAAAACAATTGGAACATCCTTTTTGGAACTACGAAAATGTTACCTTTAGGTTTTAATAATTTTCACATTTGTAATCTTAAGTATTTTGCAAACATACATAATATGTTAAAACAGGAACGTAATTCAGTGTATTAAGTAAAAATTCAGTAGTTAAATCGGGTGAAGCCGCGAGCAGGTTGTAGGTTGCAGGCTAGTTGTATATATAGTAAAACAAAGGGCCAATTTTTTTATGGGTTAACTATTAGTTATAATATATCACATTGGGGCCGTGGTGGCGCTATAATAACAAGAAAAAGTAGTAAAAAGAAAAACGGCGCTCAGTTCCGCAGCTCAATGTACAATCTATAATAAATATTGTTTGATAATTACAGATTAAAGCTCTAGAACAGCAGCAGAGTCAACTGTTAGCATTGCGGGAGATCCCGGACAAGCCACCCCCACCTTACACTCCGCCGACAGATCCCAAACCGAAAACGCCAAGAAATTACAATATAGATGAAACAGTGCAACGAAAAATTAAAGATATTATAAGCGAATCAACTACTGACATCGGCGTGAATGATCCCTTCGACGTATTTATTACGGATTTTTGTCGAGATGCAGTTCAAAAGCAAAAGATGGAGAATAGCGAAAAATATTGGGATACATGTAATTTCCTACCGTCGAAGACACCGCTCAGTACTGAAAAAATTATTAGTAAAACAGTAACGGATCTGAAAGAAGTGTTAACAAGTGTTCCACCAACAGTTGTTTCAGGTTTGTTTCTTTGGTTTATTAAATTCATCCAGGTAGGGTGAACCACATATAACCTTAGCCAGTACCTTCTTAGGATCTCAAGTCCGTTGTCATAAAAAAATAAGAAAAATAAATAAATTACTGGACACATATTTCAAATAGTGAAATTTATGTTACATATGATTTTGATAGTTAGCTATGAATTATTAAGGTACCACGCACTTATGTCGCTTTTATAATAAAAGTAATAATAAAGTAGGGTAAGTTGATATAATGCTCTTGTCATGAAATTATTTCCCATTATCTGCCAAATTCTAGAGGCATTGTTTGTTGAGTGGCGGAACTCGAATCGGAATCGAACCCACAACTTATCGAGTTTACTGTCACACTTTGTGCCCCTGTGCCACGACTGACTTCAATAAAATATTGTTCTATATATTTTTACAGGGGTAGGTGCAAGACGCTCCGACCACATCGACGACATACTGTTTGCGGAATGGCGGCGGTGCGAGCCTGAGTGGACGTCACTGCACGCTGATGACGTCATCGTCAAGAACCAAGTCTTCGAAAGTATCTTCCATAGAATTCTGACAGAAACCATCGATGAGTATAAACAAACAGTCCTCATACCAAAATGTCCTGATAAGTGAATACCCCGTATTGGTGTATTATGTGTACATTATGATTTTACTGGTCACTAGGTAATTGTTGAAACGGCACGTCAAATACTAAATTATTTATTTAGCAATAGTAGTAGCAATGAAAAAAAATATATCACATAGCTTTTACATTTTATACTGACTAATTTTTTTTATAAATATTAACTTAATACGATATAAATTTAAAACTGGAGATTAATTAAGGCTTATAATTTAACATTTCATACCGTCTGTTCAGACTCGCCGTCGGGACCGACGCAGACACATTCAGTAACTAGCTGTAAGCTATATTAAAACTAACATACATATCATAAAAATTAGCTACATTACATCGAAATACATAAAAGGTAATTGCGATAAATAAGTTTTTTTATAATACCGAGTACAAAATGACAACACTAACTAATTAAAAGACAAACAGACAGCGATTGACATAGAAATGCACTAAAGTGAAAACACTCATAGCCAATAATGAGGCAAGAATACTATTTATAATAAAAAAATATTTATTTTATACTTATCTATTATATAAATTAATTTATATGAATAACTTTATTTGGACTATCCATTATACAAATTAATTTATTTAATAAATTAATTTAGTATTCGCAAGCATCTCATAAAGTTCTCAAGTAAATCCCTCTTGATCTGTACAAGTGTGTCATTGTCACTTCACTGGTTTATCACAAACACTGACACAGGTTAAAATTATAAATTTGTTGCAAGAAATTGATATTTCAAATAAAACCATAAATTAATCGTCAGCTTTAAGAAAAGATTCAAGAGGATTCGGTCCCTTCCTTCTTGGATTTGTTGGGCTTTTGGTGGCTTCCGCTGAAAATGAAACAATATCATGTTTAATTATGTGTCTCTAATAAATTCTATTTGAAAGTGTCCTTCAGTCACTTTTGTGACTACGATAAAAATTCCAGCTTAGTTTTTCATGACAAAATTGTCATAGCATTATATTTTTATACAATATTATAAACATGTATTATAAATAAATTATCAACAAAGTATTGCTTACTTGTTTGCCCTTGTGAGACTTGTTTCACTTCTAAACACGCCATCCATTCTGTAATACTGATTTTAGTGTCGTGGTTGACGTCGCAGTATCGTGGCAGCTTCCTCCCGCACCTCCTTAAAGGTTCCATGTTAGATATTAGTTGGTGGAACGCCTTCCACTCGCGGCGTTCCAAAGCCTTGTTCTTGTCTTTGTCTAGCATTACGTAGGTCCATGTTGCAGCTTGTTCCTCCTTAGAAGCCCCCCATTTTACCACATCGCTGTTTATTGAAACAATTGTTAGATATAACAAGATAGATTCATTTAGACAAAAATTTTAAAAATTTTTTAAAAATTATTAAAAAAAACTTTTTGACATTATTCATATCTACTATAGTAAAAATATATGCGTGTTCTTTACTCTCTTTATCTTTTACAAATATTAATCGTCGCATGTATCATTGATCATAAGATCTTTCG